>NIPQ01092729.1:0-43297 GCA_002806875.1 Lepidotrigona ventralis hoosana
AATAAACTGCTTACGTACAGATTTTATTTATACCATGAGTAACAAAAGAAAAAGAATGGTGTTGAAATTAAAAGATAAATTAAATATTATCGAATGTTTAAAAAATGATGAACATTTAATTTATTTATGGAATGTAAATATTCGAAAATTTACAATTAGCGACATTAAAAATACTGAATCAATATCATGTATTATCTAAATTTTCAAAATAACTTACTGAAGCTTAAAAATAGCAAATACTGAGCTACATATATGCAAACATGCAAATGAATCTTGATTCAAGAAAAAATTCTTTGCATACATGTTAAGAGATTATGTATTATCTAAATTTTCAAAATAACTTACTGAAGCTTAAAAATAGCAAATACTGAGCTACATATATGCAAACATGCAAATGAATCTTGATTCAAGAAAAAATTCTTTGCATACATGTTAAGAGATAATAAAAATTTTTCTTTTAATAATAAAAGAATACGTATGTATTCATATGTATATATAATAATGTAATAAATATCTATATTTGAAAATTGCTTAATTTCTAATTAATTTGCGACATGATCACGAAATTCGATTCTTTCAAATCGATCATCCAAAAAACTGCTTGTTCAAATGGACTTGCCTTCCAACGTTTTGCTGCAGAGATTGAGAAAGTTGAGGAACTTTTTACTTACTACTCGTGATGAGTACAGATAAATAAACGTTCTTAAAAACAAAATATAAAATATAAAAATTTTTCCATCAGAAGAATAGATGATTTGTTTATCAAATTATTTATTAAAAAAGTTCTCGACATTTGTAGCAAATAATGACACTCAATCCAATAAATACCCGAATATAAAAATGGATTTTCAATTAAATGTTTTGAAATAACTTGTTCTATGTCGTGTACAGATTAAAATATTTTTTCTATGAGAACATTGTTCAAAAGCATTCTTGAGTATAATACCTCTTACCATAAAAATTCCACTAAAACAGATATTTTTTTATACGAAATACATACGTTCGGGCAGAGTTCTTTTAAAAACGAAAACGACCTGTTAATTTCGATCTCTGTTCTACCTGTATTTTGTAAACTAAAGACAAGGTTGTTAAAATTCGAAAAGTTGCTTTCTAAATGAAAGCATATTGAAACAGTTACTTGTATGCTAGAGTTGATTGTTATGTTTCAATTATTTATAATATAATACAGAGGAAAGGAGAAACTGAGTTAGAGATTATACAGATGAAGAGAAAATAAAACTACCAATGAAATAAAAGTTATTGAAATGAAAAGCAATGAAAAGCAAATCACTTATTAATCTACAATGATAACAAAAAAAAAGATGCTCTACATATGATTGAAAGAAAATTAAAATCGTGTTACATACACGAGACATATTTGTTACTGAAACATTCATTTGCGTGTCAGTAAATATCTTTTATAAAGAAAAATTTATCAAAAATATCATATTGAATGAACTTAAGTTTAAACATTCCTAAGTGTATTTTGATACACTTGAAAAAAGATATAATGAGAGATTTAACGAAATTTGACGATTTAGAATACTCGTAGACTTGAACTTAAGCGAATAATATTATTAGAATTGAATAAGCACTTCGATAAGATTAATTTGCACAAATTATACTGATCGTATAGTACGCAGAAATTGATAATTATAAATGAATTTATTATATTGAATTACATTGAGTTAAATTGAATGAAAATGAAAAAATGAATATTAAGATATTTAATAAAAAAAATGAACTTATAATAATTTTATTTATTTTATATAGCATTCTTATTATATAATGAAATGAAAGATATTTTGGATCCTTAATATTTTCTCATAAATAAGTAATTAATTAACTAATCAATCAAGTAATTGTACTGTGGTTTATTTTGCAGCGTATTAATAAATAAATAAATAATGATAAATAAATTAACAAAAAAAAATTAAGAAAATAATTTTAAATCAGCTATTGAAATCTCACACTTCCTGCAAAATATATATATATAAACCTGAAAGTAAATTGAGAATAGCAGTTCTGATTTTCTCAAGATCAATGAAAATTTGAAATGATACAAAAAAGGAAAAGGAATGTTTATTACAACATCTTTCAATGTGAAATGAATTTACGCTGTATGATGCTTTTGAAGAAGACTACACATATCTGCAAAAGCTAGAGGCCTTAACGCAGAAAAAAAATCAATGTTGCATGGATAATCATGGAAACGTTCTATCCTTGTCTTCTTCAAAAATTAATCTACCAGTTTCTAGCTCTAGGTTTCTAGAACTCGACCACACACTATTTTTCATCATGTATGTTAATCAATTTTTTTTACTATTTTAGAATTTAATTGTGCTAATGATAATATTGCAAAAAGATATTTTTATTTTAAAAAAGATAATATTGTTGTACTAACAATAAGTATCTTTTAATGTAACTAAACTGAAATTTTTATTTATATTATGAACTTTTAGTATTTTTTTTTTTGCTATAAAAGATTATAAAAAGTTTGTTTAATGATGATATTGCAAAAAGATATTTTTATTTTGTAAAGATATTTCTATTTTAGAATTTAATTGTGCTAATGATAATATTGCAAAAAGATATTTTTATTTTAAAAAAGATATTTCTATTTTAGAATTTAATTGTGCTGTAATCAGAATATCTATATAAAATAATTTATTGCATTTGGAAAGAACGAATTTGTGCTGGAAATAAATGTTAAAAATATATGTCGCTTTGTTATAGAAATATTTATTTATCTAATATTTCGTAATGTAATATGTAAAACTAATTTATGTTAAGGGAACATTGTTGTACTAACAATGTTCCCTTAATAAGTATCTTTTAATGTAACTAAACTGAAATTTTTATTTATATTTATGAACTTTTAGTATTTTTTTTTTGCTATAAAAGATTGTAAAAGTTTAATGATAATATTGCAAAAAGATATTTTTATTTTGTAAAGATATTTCTATTTTAGAATTTAATTGTGCTGTAATCAGAATATCTATATAAAATAATTTATTGCATTTGGAAAGAACGAATTTGTGCTGGAAATAAATGTTAAAAATATATGTCGCTTTGTTATAGAAATATTTTGTTTATTTATCTAATATTTCGTGATGTAATATGTAAAACTAATTTATGTTAAGGGAACATTGTTGTACTAACAATAAGTATCTTTTAATGTAATTAAGTTGAAATTTTTATTTACATTTATGAACTTTTAGTATTTTTTTTTTTTTTTGCTATAAAAGATTGTAAAAAGTTTGTTTAATGATGATATTGCAAAAAGATAATAATTATGATAACATAGATAATATAATATGTAAAATTATTTAATAATAATGTAGTCAAATTTACACTGTCGCTGTAATATTGATAATAATCATGTTAAATTCAGAGGACGAAAATGCTTATTAGCGAAGAAGATAAGGAAAAAAAGACTATCTTATGATTCGAAATTCATTTCGTGGCTATTAAAGAGAATGATAAACGTTATGATCGTAATTTCTTTTTATAACCATAATGGAACATGACGTAAATTTTAGATAATTTTACAAATTCAAATCTAAGTTAAAGTGAACATTGGTAATCGCTTTTGTTTAATTATATTTTTCCAAGATTGTATGCAAACTAAGATCCTATTTTAAATTCTTCGAAGATTCAATGATTTCTTGTCATTCTTTCCTGATTTCATTAAACGTTATTGCGTGCTATAATTTACGTTTATTTCATATTTCATTATAACTATAAAAGAAGAAGGTCATAATGTCATAATTAATCATATTAATCATAATTTAAGAAGTAACTATAACTATTGCGTTTTTCTAAAATTATGGCATTCAATAAGAGTAAATGATTATATAATAATATATATAATAATATGTGATAACATATACATTTTTCTCGATTGTTTTATTTTAATATTGCTTCATCACTAAAAAGAAATATTTTAGTATGATAGTAGTTGAAAAATGGAGAAACCTTGTTGATGCCTTTAATTTAAAAGGAAGGAACAGTGAAAATTTTGAAATAGAAACATATAGTGTGTGTTGTGAAATATTTGTCTTGAATTTTGTTGCATTGAAAATATAAATCCAAATAGATTGTTTTTGTAGATTACTTCTATGAATATTTCTCTACATTTTTATATTGCTTTTAGACTTCGTGTCTTATAATTTTATCTTTTTTTTAAATAAAAATAAGAATTGACTGTGGGAATTTATCAGTTTAAATATTACGCGCAACGCGTAAAAATAATGTAGAAAAACTTGATTCTAATGTAAAATTTCAATTATTTATTTGACTATTGTAGCTATCTTTTTTCGAATGATTAATTATTTTAGTTAGAATGTGAGATTTTATAAGTAAAAAATGTGCATAGAATATCGTAATTAAATAAAAAGTGAATCAGTCTGTTAATAGTTTGATTGTTATTATTATAATTTCTTAGTTATTATTAAAATTTTGTATGCAATTTTTAAATTGTACACACGTATATTTTCTAGATGGATTTTGTTTTATATGTTGCAAGAAAAATACTAATATATGGCATAATAATAATAATAATAATAATAATAATAAATAATTAATTAAAATAATAATAATTTACACTGAGAACGGTCGAAATACAATGTCGAAAATTCATTTATAATTATTTGTAATGTAAAGGTTTTCACATATAAATATGTATTTCTTTACGCAACAATTCTAATGTTCAATATTCAATAATTTGTAATATTTCTATTTTCATATCAAAAATATCTTACTATTATCGTAGAATTATTAAATATTTTAAACATAATTAAATATAATATTTAATTATGTTTAAAAATTATGTTTAAAAATTTTTAAACATAATTGAACTAAAAATTAAACAACTCTTGCAATAAATTATATTTAATCGTATTAAATGGATCTGTTTCAGCATTGGTTAGATCTGGCAAAAACAGCGATTAAACAAGTGAAAGGTAAGTATTCAATTCTATTACGTATTTGAATAAATAATATGATTTCTAATGTTTCTAATATTTTAATACTTAATGCTATAATATTTAATATTAATTTTTTCATGCTTCATGCATTAGAACATGATTGAAATATTAATGAAAAATCTATTGTTGAAATATATGTTTTAGCAAAATGTAATTTACGAAAAAGAAAGACGCATACTTTTAATAAGTGATTGACAAATGATTTGACAATATGATAAATTTAAACAAATTTGTAACATTTTATCTATAGATTCGTATGAATTAATTTCGTATTACTATTTATGATAATTATTCTCACAGGTATTAATATTATAACGTTGATGTTCATAATATACATATATATGTTGAGAATTAAATGAATTAAGCGAAATGAAATGAGCTTTACTGCAAGAAAAAGCACGTAATAAATTCGATCGTGTGTAACAATGAACAGCTGTGGCCAAGGTTTCGATTGTGTTTCCTTCTTTCTGTACTTGGCTGCCGTGGATCGATGTCACATGAAACTTTCAAACTCGAATGACCCAATACTGTACTATCCCTATATACACAAATAAACAGAACTTGATCTTGGTAAAGAATACAAAAAATTAAAAGCAATATTTTATATAATTATATAATTATATAAAATTAAAAGCAATACAAAAAATTAAAAGCAATATTTTATCCTTTATATAGTATTATTAGTATATAGTATTATATAGTATATAGTATTATTAGTATATAGTATTATTAGTATACTTTATATAGTATTATATAGTATTATTAGTATACTTTATATAGTATTATATAGTATTAGTAGTATACTTTATATAGTATTATATAGTATTAGTAGTATACTTTATATAGTATTATATAGTATTATTAGTATACTTTATATAGTATTACATAGTATAGTATACTTTATATAGTTATAGTATACTTTATATAGTATTATATAGTATATAGTATTATGCTTAATAAAATATTGCTTTTAATTTTTTGTATTCTTTACCAAGAATTCTTTACCAATTATATAATTATATAAAATATTGCTTTTAATTTTTTGTATTCTTTGCCAAGATCAAGTTAAAATTATATAATTTTATATAATTATAAGCATGATTTTTTTCTTTGTTTGTCTATCTATTTATTCATTTATTTGTTTGTTTGTTTGTTCCTCTCTTCTTTCTTCTTCGAGTGTTTTTATTTCTTTTAAAATATCTTAAATATTTTTCTAAAATTTCCCATGAAACGCAATGGTTGCTACGTTCAATGTTTTGTTTGAACATTATCTACAATATTATGTGAAAAAAAAAATTATTTAAAAACTAAAAGTGATTCTGTAATTATGCTTTTATTAGAAATGTCTGAGATATCGATTATTATACTGAACCATATGTATGTATACAAATGCATGGAACTTCAACATTTTCTTTTCAAGAAAATGATTGAGTTGTGATTTATGATTCCTTTGAAACTTTCTCTCCTCACAATGAGTAGAATATAATGAAAAAAAGAATTCGAAGTCAATTTTACTGTCCACTTTAAACAAATCTTAATCAATTGGAAGATGTAGAATTACTTTCCAAAGCCATGAAGAATAATTTTTGGACACACAGTAGAGAATGAAATAATAATTTCCTTAATACTTTTTTTTTTAAGGTCTTTAATACCTATGTTATTTTTAGAGATATAAAGAAAATTAATTTACAAAAATTGCACAATATGAAAAAGGAATTTTGTACAATATAACAATAATGATTTTTTATAGCTAGAGTTCAGATAATTTTTGAAAGTGTTGAAATTATCTATATATATTTTCTTAAATATGATTTATTATTTGTAGAATATTCAACAACTTTTGATACTCAAAGGAGATATTCATTTATATTAGAATTCGTCCAATAATTGATATTCATATATTTATTAGTTTAATATTAGTTTAATATTCACCATAAAAAGAAATTAAGTGGTATTATGTTAGACAAGAATTTATCCTATATGTATATCGAGAGTAATTTTTACGTATTTTTACATATAAATATATTATTATTTAGCGTTGGGGAAATTTTGAATAAGTACGAGACAAAATACTGAAAATTGAAATATTTCCATAAGCAAATATTATTTAGGAATACTATNGAAATTATCTATATATATTTTCTTAAATATGATTTATTATTTGTAGAATATTCAACAACTTTTGATACTCAAAGGAGATATTCATTTATATTAGAATTCGTCCAATAATTGATATTCATATATTTATTGTCACTTCTGGATTGATTATAATATATATTACAGTGAATTTGATTTTATATCTTGTGTATTATGCGTTGTTTAATTCTCCCAGTTTAATATTCACCATAAAAAGAAATTAAGTGGTATTATGTTAGACAAGAATTTATCCTATATGTCTATCGAGAGTAATTTTTACGTATTTTTACATATAAATATATTATTATTTAGCGTTGGGGAAATTTTGAATAAGTACGAGACAAAATACTGAAAATTGAAATATTTCCATAAGCAAATATTATTTAGGAATACTTTTTAATTTAATACTTATATCATGAGCAAATATTAATATTATGAATAGGGAATCGAAAACAAATCTTTCAAATGTCGCTCAATACTTTCACATTTGTATATGAAAGTAAATGAAAGATTGTTTAAAAAATATATGTGAAAAATGTGTTCCATTTGAAGTAAATAAAATTAATTAATAATTAAAAATTACTTTCTTTAAAAATTTTTAGCTATTTATAAATAAAATAAAATGAAAGTCTTTCAATAAAAATTTATTACAATATAAAATTTCAAAACTGTTTACTATTATTTAAAATACTATTATTTGAAATAAAATTTAATGGGAATATATATTATTATTTGAAATATGTACTATTAGTGTATATTTCAATAAAATACTTATTTCACAATAGAATTTGTATGAGTTAGTATTAAAATATATATTTGAAGTGCTATTTTTTTATGTAAATAATTTAACTTTGAAAATTAGTACTATTTATAGATTAATTAATATTTGTTAATTTAAAATTAATTAATATTTATAGATTACTAAGTTCTGAATCACTTGAGAAAATAAAAATTTTTTTATTTATTTCAAATATCTATTTCTGCTCAGCCCTTTGTTATATATCACTACACATTGCCAAGATTATTCTGTATAACATTTTTTTTTGTCTTGTGCGAGTAATCTTTCTGAAACGTAACTTGAAACATATGTTGAAGAGCATGAGTACGACCTGGATATCATTTAGCGTACAACGGTTGCGTTTTTGCTGAATTTCTGTGACAAGGAAAAACTTGAGAATTCAGAAAATTAAACGTTGAAGATGAAATATTATTATGTATTATTCATTATTTTTCTGTTAAAATTAAAATTATATAAATTTAACTATTTTTTTTTTATTTTATTTTCTAATTCTCGAACTAATTGGCAGAAAACAAAATTTAGAAACAAAAGTTATTTCTTTTAATTATTAGGTTTATCAAATGGTAAAAGATTTATTCCTTGTTTGAACAATTACAGAAAATATATGAACAAAATTATTGATATTTTTTTTACCAGCTACACGATGCAATAAAAAATATATATATATATATTTTTTTTTTGATATATGATTTGTATTATTCATTATTTTTCTGTTAAAATTAAAATTATATAAATTTAACTATTTCTTTTTTATTTTATTTTCTAATTCTCGAACTTTGTATTTTAATATTAACTCATACAAATATTATTATGAAATAAATATTTCATTGAAATGTGAGATAATATATTTCAAACAATAATATTTCCATTAATTTTTATTTCATATAATCATTTTATTTTATATAATAACTAGCGTTGCAAGTAAGCAGATTTCCGAGATTTTATACTTTATTAAATAGATTTTCATCTTTTTAGACTTTTATTCTTTTTTAAACTTTTTACACTTTCTTTTTTAAACTTTTATTCTTTATTTAGATTTTTATCTACTACAATAGATTAAATTTTTATTTCATTTTATTTATAAATAGGTAAAAAATTTTAAATTATTAACTCATTATAAATTATTTTTACATTATTAATTCATTTACTCAATTATTATTATTAATTAACTTAGTTTTCAAATTATATTTTATTTTTCACACGTATCTTTCAGACAATCTATTAAATACAACATAAAAAGAAAGAAAAAAAGACATTTAGAAGTGATGAGCGAAATGGAACACACGTGGAATAATATTATTTCAAATTATTTGCACGTAGAATACAAAAAGAAACAAAAGCAAAATGTAGGATGTTTTGACCTTCTTAAAAAAATTTTATCACCATGTCTTTCATACCATCACTATTCTGGCAGATAGAAACTGTTTTTTTAGAATCAGTTTTTTCATAGTTTTGTACTATAATTAATTTAAAGTGAAAAATTATCGATAAACTGCTACAACTTTGTAAAAGGGATCATATAACAATTTATTTGCTCTCATTTTAAAAAGTTTCTATTTTGATCATTCTGAACTTATCCCCCCCCAAGATATTTATACATTAAGTAGCAAATGGAAAAGTGTTTTTTTTTTTTAATTGTAAAAAATTATACATATATGAAAAGAAGCAGCGAAGAATTTTAATTACAGTTAGATCCAAAAGTCTTGAAGATTGAAGTTTCCTATCTCTTAAGATTCTTTAAAATTTGTTGTAAGATTTTTTTTCATTTGAATTTTAAACATTCAAGGTTAAACGATAAAAATTCAAGAAATCCTAACGTTCAAAGTTGAATAAAATGCCAAAGAAATGTAGCGATTTTGTTTAAGGAGTCGTTGTAAAGAAAAAATTTTAATTTTTAAAACTGAGTTGAATTAACGTGTGAAGAACTCTCTACTTTTATTTTCTCACTTGATGTAGAAAAAAAAAACTAACTTAAGTCTTTATGCTTTAAAATGAAATCAAGTAGATTGTTGCATGATTTTCGACGAAATATCGATAATTTTTCATCATTGTGTGTATTACTCTTCACTGTATGTAAATTTTTGGACAGTTGTGCAGTTACGTTTTACCTATATTTTACTTAAAATTACAGTAGAAAATTTAAGAAATGGTATTGAATATCTCAGAAACTACTGTATAGAGGAAAATTGTTTAGATTCACGACCCTGAGAACAAGGTATAATTACTTTATAATATAACTACTAGGTAATATAATTATACTATATAATATAACTATATAAACTAATATAATAAACTAATATAACTATATAAACTAATATAATAAACTAATATAACTATATAAACTAATATAATAAAACTAATATAACTATATAACTATATAAACTAATATAATAAAACTAATATAACTATATAACTATATAAACTAATATAATATAACTACAAGATAATATAATTACTTATACAATTATCTTCAAAAATAATAAATATTGCAAAAAGCAAACAATCCACAATAATAGAAACATCATTTGAATATACTAGTTATTTTAGAGAAATAAACAGATATGCAATGGTAGACATAGGCAACAATAATGCTTATTTTAATATGTTACAATTAAAATACTTTATTATGAATATGTTCTAGACATGGATCCAATTCTATTCAGTTTTCGCGTGAAATTTTATCCACCGGATCCTCTCAGACTGAAGGAAGAAATAACTAGGTATCAAGTTTACCAACAACTTAAAAGGGACCTTCTTCACGGACGGCTATATTGCAGTCCAGGTGAAGCAGCTCTGCTAGCGGCGTGCATCGTGCAAAGTGAGTATACTTTTATTTTATACGATTTCATTAAGTTATTAAGTAATTTTAACGGAAATTTTTTTTTTTATAGTAAGGTAAAACATTCAAACTGAACATAATGATATTGAAAATTGAAAATATATATATTTACATAAATTTCTATTGATTACACTGAATAAACTATAAAAATTTTTATTTTTTATATTTGTTATTTTATTAATGCTATTAAATAGACTTCTGTGTTATGTAAATTCCTGTTATACATTAAATTATATTTTATTACGGCAAAACTTTATGTATTTAAATGAATTAATTTAGCTCCATATAAATATGTAAGAATATGATATTAGTAATGTTAGTGATTAATATTACTAATTTGTAATAATTGTATTAATTTCATATGTGGTATACGTTTGGAGGTTGTATATTATATTTTATATATTATATGTTACGCAGTGTTATTCAATTTTCTTACATTTGTAAGCTAGAAAAAATTTATTACATGCAAGGTTAATACGTTTTACTAGTTATATTTAAATAGTTTAAAAAAGAACAATAGGAACGACTATGACAAAGTTAAAAACAATCAGTTTGCTCTCTATTAAAAACGATAATAACATTTTTATTCAAATATGGAAATATAAATGAAATTGTATGTGAGCAACCAATTATTTGAATACATGTTGAAACCTTTGAATATTTTTTTTTGAATATTAGAATATTTTTTTCTTTTTTTCTTTTAATTGAAACACATTTTCATCTATTTTACATATATATGTATATATATATATATACTGTATATATATACTGTATATATATACTGTATATGTATATATATACTGTATATATACTATATATACTGTATATATATACTATATGTACTGTATATATATACTGTATATATATACTGTATNATTATTATTATATTATTAATTATATTAATTATTATTATTATATTATTAATTATATTAATTATATTATTATTATTTAATTATATTGAACAGCAAATCCTAAGTAACTAACACATTTATGGGAATGTTATTGTGGAAATGTGAACAGATTGTAATAAAATATAAATTAACTTCACTTAATGATTTAAAGATCATTGATTAACGATTACAAATTACAAAAGTTAATCAAAATTATTGATTTGTTTTAACAATGATTAATTATTACGATTCCTATGATTATATTTAGTAATTGGTTACAGAAATGATTACAAAGTGATTGATTACAATTTCCATCTCATCGGTATCAGACGATTTCTTAAGTCGGTAGAAAATTGAAATAGAGTTTTCCGTTTTTCTTTCTATTGGTTTCAAAGATTTCTGAAAAAGAAAGAAATTATTGACACGATCGTGAAAGTCGTTTATAGCACGTTGTACGCTATTGAGATGCACATGAACATAATCTTCGGACAACTCGATTTTCTAATTTTNTTTTTTTTTTTTTTTTTTTTTTTTTTTTTTTTTTTTTTTTGAAAAGATCAGTTTGAATATTGATTAGGGTGTTGATTAATATCATCAATCATTTTTATGCATTTACAGAAAATTTGAATTTGCAGAAAAGCATATAAAACACAAAAATACTTAAAATACCTATAGTAATATATAGTAGTAGAGAAAACAAATTTCTATTTAAGTTCTGTTTCTTCAGTTATGTCTAAAATTTTAAAGTTATTTGATTTATTCCTTATCTCATAGTCTCGTTGTGAGTAATACGCACCTTTCAACACAAATATGGATATTGATAGTATTGTTCACGTCAGCGTCCACGGTATATAAGTTCTAATTCATATTTTCTCTCTGTCTGTCCCACCCCCTTCGTCACTTGCCTATGTCAGTAATGTCCCTTTTTATTTCTTGTTCTGGCACAGAAATTTTATTCCTTGTTTTGGCAACCTTACTTTACCATATACTATGACGGTAGTAAACTGTGGGATCAGTTCGCTCAGCCAAATCGATCCTCATAAACATATATTTGAAATATGAGGTCGAGGAGTGTTGACCGAATCATCATTTAAAAGCAATGCTTGTTATTATCATGCCGTGCCGAACATCGTCGATCATATATATATAGGTATAGAGTTGGACAGTAACTAATTTTTCTAAGCACTAAATGTAATCGTAATCATTGTTAAAATAAATCACTAACTTTGATTAACTTTTGTAATTTGTAATTAATTAATAATTTTCAAATCATCAAGTGATGAATTTATATTTTATTACAATCTGCACATTTCCATAATCCATTTAAATGTATTAATTACCAAGGACTTGCTGTTCGATATAGCTAAATGTTATTATTGGAGGTCGCTTGCAGTTGAATAATAGACCCAGAGAGAATGAGAGAGCATATTCAGATACAATAATAACTGTATCGTTAAATTTATAATGATTTGCTAAAGTTATTTAATTTAAAATTATTAATTTTATAATTAATAAGTTATTAATAAGTTATTAATTTTCTGATAAAAATCAACGTATCGTAATGAAGAATCTCAAAATTTCAAAATCATTCGGCAAGTTTATCATTAAGTCCATCTTCATCAAAACGTACGAAAGATGCCAATACTCGAGAATTATATAGGTGAGACTTTCGATTATAGTTGATGGAAATTTTTTGGAATATTGAATTATAGGCATTATAATAATAATTAAAAAAAAATGCAAATATAGTTTCTACAAAAATGTACATAGTGTTATTAATAGAAGTAAACTGATTCAAAAGTGTATTCATTTACGATTATTAAATTAATCATCATTTTCGATTAAAATGATTGCTTGTATTCATTAATCAGTGATTACTAATTATTTGATCAATAATCATAGTTAATATCCTGATTCCATATTAATCATAATCGTTAAACATTAATTAAATTATGTTGTCTATATACCAAACTTTACAATGTACATATTGTACAAATCACTAAATAGGCTTTTAATAATAATAGGTTTTTAATAATAAAGAAAGGTGCAAGCTTCCTTAATAATACTAATTGTAAGTGTGGATTTTCATTAGTCGAAATATTCATTACGGTTATGTTAAATAAAAATCTCGATCGTGATTCGTTGTAGGTTTTTTTCTTGTTCAATTTATTTACGTTTCTNGCAAGCTTCCTTAATAATACTAATTGTAAGTGTGGATTTTCATTAGTCGAAATATTCATTACGGTTATGTTAAATAAAAATCTCGATCGTGATTCGTTGTAGGTTTTTTTCTTGTTCAATTTATTTACAATTTATTTACATTTTTTNAATCTCGATCGTGATTCGTTGTAGGTTTTTTTCTTGTTCAATTTATTTACGTTTCTTTTTAACATTTAAACGCGTGTCTTGCACGAGATACAATCAAGACTTATTATGTTTTGATATACTTTTACCATCAATTTATTTTTATTAGTAAAAAGCTATTCAAATCAATCTATCAAATTAATTTTTCATCGAATATATTTTATAATTGATCAACCTTCTTTTTAAAATGTTTATTTTTTGTATTATTTCGTTTTCAATTTCAATGAATGTACTTATATTGTTGTTTATTGCAATTTGCGTATAAGTTTTAATAATGTCTTTCTGCCNTATCAAATTAATTTTTCATCGAATATATTTTATAATTGATCAACCTTCTTTTTAAAATGTTTATTTTTTGTATTATTTCGTTTTCAATTTCAATGAATGTACTTATATTGTTGTTTATTGCAATTTGCTTACGTATAAGTTTTAATAATGTCTTTCTGCCCTTGAAGAAGATGAATTAGAAGTCTTTACTTTTCTATATGATTTTGAAATAATTTTGAATTACACAGTGTGTTCGGGAAAGTTTCCTTGCCACTTGGTCAGATAGGTTCGCTATAGAGAGTTTAGGTGACTTTCAAGTGACTTGAGCCTCTAATAGCTGTAAGTGGCCATAAATCTTTGACTATCTGATCGACTTGTGTTCTATACCTAACAAGGTGTGAATCGACTAGTGTTCTCAACCGTGACATAAATCAAGGCATTAACTTCTCCGAATATAATATTTAAAATATTTGGACAATGTCGCATTAAAACAACCAACATCTGCACCATATGCCAACAAATTTCTCGAAGCCGGTGGAAAGAGAAACAAGAGAATTTCCCTTGCTTTCCATCCAGAACTCTCGCGAAATTTCAAAAATTCGCGCGCGAACACAGTGTATTTTCGATCCGGTGGTGCAATCAGAAGACAAGTGATTCTACATAAAAAAAAATAAAAAAGTCTAAAAGAAAGAATAACATTTTTTTATTTAAGTCTTCATTTAAGGTACTTTCGAGAAAATCGAGTTTAAAAAAGCTATTAAGTTATTTTTTTACTAATCCCCTCCCCTCCCCCCCCCCTTCAAATGGTCTTTGAAAAAAAAACAGCACCTGCAAGATATTGGCCACTTAATATCATTCAAACTATGAATGAAATATTTTTTGTTGAGGTTACACTTGCAATGAGATGAGACATCTTGTAGAGTTCCTTATCGTGTTATTAAATAATATATAATTTACGAATCAAGTAATAATAATTCCTGATCCTTAATTTTAGGTGAATTGGGGGATTATGATCCTAAAATTCATGAAGGGAATTACATTTCCGAGCACAAATTATTACTTAAACAAACGGAAGCTATTGAAGAGAAAGCTATGAAGCTGCATCAAACAGAGTTGAAGGGATTCACTCCAGAACAAGCGGAAACTCACTTCCTTAGGTTAGCATCACAGTTGGATACATATGCCGTTGATCCACATCCTGTAAAGGTAAGGCTAGTTTTTTTTTTTTTCGAATTGCGTCTTCACAGTGTATGTTTTACATAAACTTTCACTATAAAAAAGGCAAATTTTGCTTTTTTTTTTTTGAACTATGCTAGTAAGAAGAAGAATCATAAAAGGAGAATCATTCTATACATGCATTTATTAAAATGGTAAATAAATTTCGATTTTTTTTCTATTTGAAAGTCATAGCGATGTAAATTTAAATTTTTTATTAAAATTTTTAAATTTAAATTTTTTCTATCTGATAATCATAGCGATGTAAATTTAAATTTTTGTAATTAATAGTTAATTTTTTCAAGTGTTGAAGGTTTTGTATGTTTAATTTCATGGCCAACTGTTGTTATAACTTTGTTTATTACTGGGAAATGGAAGTGTCTGATCAAGATAGCAATAGACGTAAAACATAATTTTAAAAGAAACTTCACAAGAGTGACTTGCATCACTATAATTCCCTGTCCTTCATTTGTCTAATAATTAGTTGAACACTAATTGTGACACCTCAGTGCTGAGTCATTTTAAATTTCATACGATGATTATGAATCTGATATCCGCTTTTCATCTTCAACGTTCGAAAAATTAATTTCGAAGAAAAAATGATATTTACAATTTTGGGTCTATCTCGCGTTCGAAAATTTCTATTTACAAAAGAATTCTACAAATGCAATGACTATATTTTATATAGTCTCAAATATATTTTAAAAATATTTAAATAATCATGAGAATCATCAAACGAGGTTAGAATACAAGAAGCATGATAGAGAATAAGCAAAATAATTTTGCACTAATTTTAATTTAAAGATTAGAAATATTGTTTTCAATGGATCTAGTAATAAAATTTTGTAGGTATAACTCAAGTTATTTAAGAAACGCTTCAATTATGTTCTTAATGCGTTTAGAGCTAAAGATGTTATATTCGAGTCATTACATTAATATTAGTTACTTAACTTTCTTAGTGTCTTATAATTTTTCTGTATACTATGTAGGATATATAAAGTATTGTCGTAGGAACAAAACGTGTAAAAATCATAAGATAGTATAAATTATTCTGCATTATAAAATTTCATCATATAAAAATAAGAATCATTGAACTGAAAATATCGACACGAGATAAAAAATGTATATAAGAAAGTTAAGACACTTTTTTTTTGAAGCAATTGATTGTGACTATATAAAAGGTGCACTGTACATAACTATGTACAGTGTATAGTAAATTTAGTTATTTAAAATTAAATTCAGTTATTTCTTGAATTATATTCATATAATTCAGTGTTCTGGTACTATCTCTTTCCAACTTATTTCGCTATTCTGTTTGTCACTCCTGCAGTACTATAAACGAGAAGGTACAGGATATTTCAAAGTTACATATCACGGCTTTCATAGCCTGATTCTACGTCTAATTCTCTGGAAATTTGCTAAAGATTGTTGCCGCAAAAATTTATCATAATCTCAAATTTCGACGTCAAGTTTTTTTTTTATTATTGCGTCATATTCTCCTCGTTTAAAGGAACAAAGTTGCTGAAGGAAATGAACCCCGTCTCTTTTAATTTAATGGAATGCGAAATATTTCATTCATAGTATTGCACAACTTGCATCGTTCAGGCGAGATTTCGTGTTTTATAGTACTACAGAAGCGCATATGCGAGTAAGAAATGTCCGTAGTTGTAACTCAATCAATAATGAACATTGTCAATGTATTGATCTTGAAGCCTTTTCAATCGCTGTAAAGCAACGTTTGCATAAAATAGCTATTTTTTGAATTTTTTCATTCTGCAACAAACGTCGCAAATGAATATCGTGTGATAGATGATGTTTAGTTTCGTAAAATGAAGAGAGATTTTTTGAAATATCTCGGAAACTAAGTCGGCTACAGGTACAGGGAATTTTTTTTTAAAATGTTNTATACAGTAAAATATGTGATATAGTAAAAATATTATTTCGTTTTCTTTATTTTCAGGACCAAAAAGGTGCACAATTATATCTCGGTATTAATCATTGTGGAATTCTAACCTTTCAAGGATCCCGTAAAACACATCATTTCCGCTGGCCGGAGGTTCAAAAAATCAACTACGAAGGGAAAATGTTCATTGTACATTTAACGATAAGTGAGGTAAAATTTTACGAAATTCATTTTTATAATTATTTTCTTATCGATGTTTATGTATGAAATTACAAGTAGGCACGTGATATTTATGTTAGGATTTAATTTTCAATTTAAGGAAAATATTTTAATAAGAAGTTTTCGAAGATTCTATAGTAACTTATTTTACTATTCCCCCAAAAAAATAAAACACATGAAGGCTCAGAAGTTAATCAATATGAATCACTTTTCATTGAAAGCAATAATGCAAATACTCTTTTATTGTTAAAATCTTCAATTATAACGAAATTATAATTTTATAGTTATAACTAAATGTTTATTGTATATATTTATATATACTATATACTATAATATAGTATAACTAAACTATATACTCTATATATATATAGTATATAGTTTAGTTATATCCTTTTATTGTAAAAATACTATATATATATATATATAAANCGTCGAATATTCATCTTGAAATCATAAAAACTTCGTTTGCAAAAAAACGGTTGCACTTTTATTACCTCTGTCGGCAACGTAGATGATTTACTTCAATTTAAGCGAGACACCTTGTATATCACGCGTTCGATATTGTTACGAGTTCAACTAATCTTATTATTTTCTACTGCTGGGCCTATTCAGGACGTGAGGACAAAGGTAAGTTGTTCCCTAGCTGTCGTACAGATTGTTCGTGTTTTTCTTAACCTTAGTGGAAATTATATATTTGATTGATTGTTGTCGTGCAATACGATCAACTTGTTACAACTAGTAACAATTCAATTATCAGTGTAAAAGTGAAGAGAAGATTCTGTATCATTACTGTTGGAAAATATACTGTTATAATATTAACAGATTTGTGGCGATTAATCGTCTCGATGAAACGACGTAATTGTTTGAAGTCTCTTAAATCGGTATTAATAATTACCTTCGGTAGATTCTGCACTATTACATAAAACTCGAAATCGTCTGCATTTAACAATCGTCTAATTTTTAAACATCTTTAATCTGCTGTCTGTCTAATTACATTATTTTGTACGTTTAACGATTTTTATTAAAAAAAAAATTAACGTCTATGAAAAAGAAAAAAAAAATCGATCGCATGTGTATCGTGAATTAATTATTGTAAAACAGAACATCTAACAAACTATTAAATAACATTCGTTGTTATTTTTATATTATTGAATCGAAATTAATTAATAATTAATTGTAAAGAAATGTAGCCGTTTTCGTTTATGATCCTACATAATTTACGTATATAATAGTGTAGTACTTGGTGTGAAATAGTTATTTCAAATATTTTGGCCATGTCAGAAGGTATTAGCATAAATAAAGAGATCAGCTGTTTCCTTTTCTTTTTTTTTTTTCCTAATAATTTTATTCTTTTTTGTTGCGTGATAAAACAAACTATGTAGCTGTAGCTGTCGAAACTAATGTACATAGAGTAGACATTTTAGTGCAATGTTTACGAACCATTTTCAGAAAAAGCACACTGTTGGGTTTAAGTGTCCCACGGGGTCGAACTGCCGCCACGTATGGAGATGCGCCATCGAACAAATGTTATTTTTCACGTATGTATGCTGTTATTCAGCTAATGGCTTTCAATGTATCAGCATGAACAGTCGTGGCTTCATATTTTGTTGTATTAAATATACCATGTGCATGTGTTTACAATTATATTACATATATCTTGGATCATGACTAGAAATGTACGCGAAAATCCGAAAAAAAAATGTATCAGCATGAACAGTCGTGGCTTCATATTTTGTTGTATTAAATATACCATGTGCATGTGTTTACAATTATATTACATATATCTTGGATCATGACTAGAAATGTACGCGAAAATCCGAAAAAATGTCGGATCGGGTCGAGGATTTATTTTGAGATTGGATCGAGTTCCCAAATAATGTCTCATAACACGATTGAAGATCGTCAAAATTTGAGAAAATTTCGAGATTCTTGAGAATTTCGGAATTATTGTCAGAAACTGTTGAAAAGACAATAAAATATATTTATAGAGATTATTTTTTACTTTTCTATTGATTATTGAAATATTATTTGAAATTTATTTCATTCTACAAATATGTGAAAGATGTATTTCAATTACGTATTTTTCTTGATATAGTTTGAATATTTCTCTCATCATCCATCCAACGAAATTTTGAATATTATTTTTGNAAACGGTCCCATGCTCTTCTGGAAACTGCCCCATTACAACACCTCGGATATGCACGTGTTTCTGACATGGCAACTCCTATGTTGTCTGATTGTATTTGAAACTAATTAAATTTATGGGGCGCCTACTTTGGAGTTTTCTAAAAAACAAATATCGCTGTTCTACAAAACGAAAATTCTGGATGCAGCCCATTATGCGCCGCGACAATTTGCGACAACACGGAGCCGTGTCCACTCGAAGACCTTACCATGTTACCAAACCATCTGTTACAATACCATCTAGACAATATAACAATGAAGTCTAGTCCGTCCTAGGCGACTTGGAGAAAAAATTGAATTCGATTGGCTGTAGCCAGTTACTAATTTTTCGAAAGGATGGCAAAAAGAAACAATGTCACCCTCTCGTCTTCAAGTGGTCATGATGCAAGAATCAGAGTCAGTTGATGAGCCAAGATTCCGGTCGAAACTTCGAGGGAGACTCAACCAAACAAACATACAATTTAGACAGAATGAGAATTTTGGGAGAAGTTTATGAATATTTATAAATTTGCTGGACTGTTCGTGAAATAATACAACAGAAAGAAGATCAGATATTATAGAAAAAAAGTCGCATTTGATTTAAGATGTTTTAACGGACATCAATTAATTAACAAATTAATCTTTGTAACTCTTTCCAGTTAACTAAAAACTTTAGTGTTGCAGATAATTTTTCGTCTGCGCTAGCTGCATCTCTCATGACTGCATATTTCTTTTTTCAATTCTTGAACAGATAATAAAAATTCTTCTTGAACAGATAATACAAATTTCCATATACAGATAATTTCAAATTATACAATATACAATTATGCAATTTGATAAAGAATTTCTTAAAATCATCTTAAGATTAGTCTTCAAATACGTATTTGTTTTTATTAGCTAAAATTAATTTTTAAAACCGATCTATTCCTATTGTTTCCAAAAATACTCATTTTATGAAAAGATCAAAACTACAAAAAGACCTTGGAAAAATTGTGACAGAAAAATTATCACATTGAATCGTAACTTGAGAAATAACATAAACTTTGGGAAACTAGTTACAATAATATGATAACGAGTATTTTTCTTTCAAATACAAACAGATTTTTCTGTTTTTTTTTAAAGATTTTTATAATATATAAGTACTACCATGAACAATCATCATACTTAAAATAAGTATTTCACTGTATAAAAACTTTGATTGAATCAATTGAAAAAATTTCTAATATAAATTCTGTTTTGATTAGATTACCTAGGGCGTCGGATGCACCAGTTGTAAGCGGTGGATCTATCTTCTCCTGGGGTACAAAATTCAAATATACCGGTAGAACAGAAAAAGAAGTTTTAGAAGAATCGGGTCCGCTTCGGAAAGAAGAACCACCCATACAGCGATGTCAAACCACGTGTCTTAGAAGAAAAGCTAGTAGTGTACCAGCCACCCCTAGTACCCCTAGTCAAGATCTTGTTGAAATCAGTTAGTATTTTTTCTTTCTGTTATTAATTTTAGCATGCATTATCATAATATGTATATGCATAATCTTAATGTTAATTGACATAGTATAAAATATAGTATAGTATAGTGGAAAATTAATATAGTACTCTAGTATAGTATGTAGTACATATGCATATATAGTATGAGACTCTACGAGGAATAATTCTTACATATTTTCCATCTGTCTTGCAGATATTTGAAACTATAAATAGCAACCCATGTTATTTTAACTGAATGCAAGTTTAAATACAAATTAAGCACATTAAGCATTAAAACAACACTAAAAATGAAATATACATATATATTAATTAAAAAACTGTATTTTTAAAAATCAATTCTTCACGTATTAAGTTTCTATTGAAGTTTCATATAAATTGAGTGTTATTTGATTGTTTTGATGTTTCGTTAAAATTATATAACAATATAAAGCAGATATATTTTTGAAGGATCTAAGATGCATTATATTATTTCAATGAAGTTTAATAAAATTAATAAATAAAACTGAAATGAAAAGAATTCCTTTTTCTCTATAACTTGAAATAATAGGATTTTTAGCGATTTATAATATTTACTATAGTACTCATAGAAGATTATCTAATAATCAATATAGTTTCTAAAATGTTTTAATGTAAAATCAACCTTTTATATTTATAAGTATTCAACTTTAGAAAATATATTTCTTCGTTCATTAAATGTAAAAAGAAGAATTGACTCAGAAGTATGCATTGCTATTTTCACAGTTGAACTATGTTTCAATATATTATGGAAAGTACCACAAAAGTGGTCAAAGAAAATATATGAATTTATTTCAAAAAGTAGAGATCAATTTGAAGTTTTAAAACTACATTAGACTACTTAGAAAAAATTTGTGATCATTATGTAAGATGTATTCCTGAAAATAAAAATATTTTTTTTAAAATCACTAGTAAATCAATAGTTTGGAAGATAATTGAGTGTGGAGTTACAAATAAAGATTCTTGTATACTAATCTTGATGCAAAAACTAAATTCAAACAAACTGTTAAATATAGTACATAATATGAGTATTGTTTAAAATATTATTTTTATTTAAAGTTTTAATTTACACATTCTTTAACAATTATATTAATAGTAAAGTTATCGATGTAAGCTCTCGACAAATTTTTATTATATTATAGTCAGTTCTTTTTTTTATTGTAATGATGCGATTATATGAAACAAGTTCTGCATATGTATATATACTAATATGAGATTATATCTCTAATAATGAGATAAGGATAAAAAATGATATAAACATTATTACTGATCTCATAGATGAACAATCTGAGGAATTAATAATGGTCTAAAAATTTTAGATTCAATTGTATAATTGTCAGCTTAATATATTCTAATTAGTAGACTATTGTAATGTAAAATCATGAAGAAGTGAGACAGAAAATCTGAGACTTTTACTAGAATTATAATATGTATATGTATATTTATACAAATAGATATTGTTATTATAATATTATCGGATGTTTAAAATCTATTAGCTAAGTATTAACTAATTTCTTAAAAATATAAGAAAAAATAATTTCTTGAAATATTTCTAAAAAATATACGTATATTATATGTATTCTGCTATCTATAAGTCACAGGATATTTGTTAATTTTAATAAAATAAGTCTATAATAAAATTTTCAAAACATAGTATTGTAGTGAATATTTATTACTAATTGTAATTTGTTTAAAAGATTTCTAATAATTGTCATCATAAAATAAATTCATATCTCTTCCTATATTTTTAAATACAATTTTCAAAAGTCAGATTTTATTCTGGTCCAAATTTCAAGCATCAATAATCTGTTATTATATATGCTCTATAATTGTAGTATAATGAATTATAAATTTAGTCGAAGATTATATCACATTCTCATATACTTTTTTCCATCATATAATTTACTTTCTGCCTTATTAATTTGCCTTATAATTGGAGTTTTATGCATTTATAAGAAATTTAAAAGTACAAAATTGTACAAAATGTACATAATATAAAAAAATCTGCAAAATATCCAAAGTAGTGCCTTTAATATTTGATTGGATAAAATAGTTTTCTATCGAAATTCTATTTCATCCAAATAAAGTTCTCAAAAATATAAATTTGCAGTCTACTTATAAACACAATTAATAAGTATCAACTTTCTTTTGTAATTTCAACACTTGTATCTATTTTATAATAGTTATCCTGTGTCTTATAAGCGGTAGCATGCATTGTAATGTAATTGTACAAACAGAAATCAAAGATAAAGTCTGATCACTACACAGATATTGTTAAACATTATAATTTACGCAAAACATATTTCAAATATAATACTTATAAGTTTCGAATTTTTAGGATATTCCAGTTTACCACGTAGCTGTCACAGCGCAGGTTTGGATGGTGCTGGAATGTCAGAAGGTAGTACCGGCGTTCCATTCAGTTCGCCTTATTGTCCAGATAATACTTTACCACTTCTAGAACCTGTTTCGGAGGACCAAGAAATTCATGGCAGAAGAAACAATGGTCAGTCTCATTTAATTCTTTTATATTCTAGAATTTTTTCTTTCGTCGTTCTTGTAGATTTCTATTAAACTGAATTTCTATGCTGACTCGAGACGCATGGCTTATATGTATGTATATATATGTATATATATGTATATATATATATATGTATATATATATGTATATATATTTATATCGAATTGTTTTGGATTGATCCTTGGCACCTAACGCAAATTTGATTATTAATTGGACATTACATAATTATATTAATATACTATGCTTTGCTAAGAAGACTCTTAAAAGGAAAACGAAGCTGATTGGTTACATTCTACTCACAATCAGATGAACTCATTGGTTACATTCTATTCACAATCAGATGAACTCACTTTTCTTATATAATCTTAAAAAAAATCTTAAAAACATTAATTAATTCCTTTACTATTGATTTTAATTCCATTACTGATCCATTTCTGTGATTCAAACTTAATGATAATCTAATATCCCTTTGCACTCGAGAGGCGCCGCTACGGCGCCCGAGTGTTTTGATGCGTTCACTCGAGAGGCGCTGCTGCGGCGCCCGAGCGGTTTAATGCGTGCACTCGAGGGGCGCCAGTACAACGCCCTCGCATTCTCGAGCTCGATACATTTCTTTTCGTGAACCAGGCTGCATTCTTAGCGTTAATCTGAGCTTAGCATTATCCTTCTCCATTATAAATATGGATAGAGATCAGATCAGTTCAAGTTCAGACGAGTTCGATTTTTCGTCGTTGAACGAGCAAATTACCTCTATCCACGAAACGAACGAATCCAGTGGGCAAGATAGTGACGAAGTAAGAGGCGTGAGAAGCCGAAAGATTAGAATTATAGATAGCGAAAGTGAAGCCGAAAGTGAGACCGCGGAGGATGCAAACAGTTCAGAATGGCTACTGTGCAGAGAATGCGAAGAAGTGGCGCCAAATGTACAATTTATATCTGGCGGAAAACCCACAGGGCCACACGTAACTTCAAATATAAAAGAGCCAGTGAATTTTTTCAAACTGTTTTTTACCGATGAACTCGTTCAAAAAATAGTTTGTGAAACGAATAATTATGCGAGAAAGAAATTAGAAGGGAAGACGCTATCTACGTAACTTCAAATATAAAAGAGCCAGTGAATTTTTTCAAACTGTTTTTTACCGATGAACTCGTTCAAAAAATAGTTTGTGAAACGAATAATTATGCGAGAAAGAAATTAGAAGGGAAGACGCTATCGCCAAATTCAATATGGCGAAGTTGGCGTGATGTGGAGAACGAAGAATTCTGGGCATTTATTGCTGTTGTAATAAATATGGGCACAATGCCGTTGGCCAATTTGCAAGAGTATTGGTCGAGAAATAATGCCAGTTATATCCCTTTCTATTCAGAAACATTTACGAGAGATAGATTCAGTCAAATATTCTGGATGCTTCACTTAAAAGCTATTTCGACAGAAAATACGAANCATTATTTTATTAAAAAAAAAAAAAAAAAAAGAAGAAGAAAGAAAAGAAAGAAGTAGTAATTTAAAATCGACGCTTCTTTGGCTTTTTAGATCGTTGATTTGTCTTTTCTTTTTCTTTCTGTTCGTTTAGCAGTAGACGAAAATGATACGCATGTGAGAGCCACCCACAACACCACCACTACTACCACCACCACCACTACCACCATCACTTTCAACACCACCACAAATCGTGCGAAAGTTAGAATGAAATATCCCACGAGCACGCAGAACCGACCTCAACCGTTGTACAGTCAAAAAATAGTGATAGGCTCGGAGGAATTAGTCGGGCGTAACATCGATAACGTCGTCAGGCAACGTATAAACGCTCTCGAAAAGAGCCCGAAGGTGATCAGGTCGACGGCTCTGATAATAAAGAGTTCGAAAATGCCGGCAGAGTCATTGAAAGCTGGTAGAGAAATCGCGAACGAGACGTACGTATTCCCGGCAGAAGATTCGGGAACGATCATCACAACGGTGATTGACGGTCCATTCGATTCTAACACCGGTAAGACGATCTTGCGCAGGTCTAACGAGCAGGTAAGCATGCTCGTCCGTCCTCAGGAGAATGAGGTTGATTGTCGCGGCACCGCAACCACGATGAAAACAGCAAACGGTTACATTGCATCGGCAACAACTGACGTCGAAGACGTTAGAAACGGAGCCGGAGCCACGAAACGACGGGAAAGGACAGGTAAATTAGGCGATCCTTTCTCTTTCATTCACAAAATAATAACACATATGTATGATCCCTTTCTTACATTTTTATCGCTATATACCTATGCCTTTCTTATTGTTTGACGCTCCATATTCAGTAAACATTATTTATTACATTCAATTAGATATCGTGCCTTCCTTCTTTTGCTCTTCATTTTGTATCGAATTAAGCGTAATAATAATGGCATGAATATATATAAAAAGTATTAAAGGCATGGTCCTTTCGATGATCAGATGATTTTAGACTGCACTGCACGCGTAGATTTTAGAGTTATCGAATGTTAGACATTTGTTTAACTATGTTATAATAACTCTTATTCGTAATAATGGATTCTTTGCTCATTCAGATCTAGTTTCATTCCATTTCTTTTGTAATCATTGTATTATTATTATAGTGCCAATTTCTTCGAATTTTATATTCTTGTCGAATTGATTATTAGTTCATAATAGAATTTTCAATTCAAGATATTCAATGCTTTATATTTCTTTTCGAATCTGCCTGTTACATGTCACTCGAAATCAAAGACAAATAGATATAATTTATTTGAAATAAATTCTCGTATGCGCATATATTTACATAAATAGACACTAATCGTAACTCAAAGATGTATAATAAAACAAAACTGAATTTCGAATGTTTGTTCATAATTTAGTTTGTTATTTATTCTTATTGCTCATAGTTAATACGGTTCACGTCGACGTTATGTTATTTTAAGGCATCCGATGTGACAATTCGAAAAATGGTAAATTTTTAGTTTTTCCAAATTTTTG
The DNA here is from genome assembly GCA_002806875.1 of Lepidotrigona ventralis hoosana. Classification (NCBI taxonomy): domain Eukaryota; kingdom Metazoa; phylum Arthropoda; class Insecta; order Hymenoptera; family Apidae; genus Lepidotrigona; species Lepidotrigona ventralis. Next base: position 26,776 of record NIPQ01092729.1, read on the forward strand.
GCTATTTGACTGTTTCTATGAGAGATTCATTTTATTACTAAAATAAAAAATCAGTATAATTCTTGTTACTTTTTCTAAAAAGAAAAAAAAAATTGTAAGCAGAAATAGCCGAAATTGGGAAAAGCCGTTAAAAATTTATTGAGAAAATATCTCTCTCCTACCAAAAAGCGTGTGTATAGATGAATGCAATACATTAACATCTGAAAAATAATTAATTGAAAAGTCAAGAGTTAAAAAGAGTCAAGATCTGAAGAACATTTACTACAGTAGCAACAAGTATTATTCTAAGGAAATATCTCAACCACATTTAGAAAATCAACCCTTTGTGTATTTCTGAAAGAAATATATTTAGTTACAATATTAAATTATTATAACATTATAACAAAACAATCGTGTACTATCGATCAAATGTTTAATTAGATAGAGGAGATCCGGGCAATTAGTCAGAAGTGAATTTCTAATTGGAATATTCATTTAATTTAAAACATTCAGTTCATGTTTGNCTTAGAGATTGGAATTACTATCACTTTCCGCCATTTGTCAGGAAAAACTTTATCCAGACCCAGTTGAAAATCTTCAGTAGGCAATTTATTCCGGCTTTTAGAAGCATTTTTAATAGCGAGTTTGGAATATATATTTGGGGGCGGAATTTTTAATTGGTGTAAGCATGGAGCTTATTTCCCTTGTTATAATTGTTAGTGGTAAGTTTAACAGTGGATAATTATCGCTACCAGTCTGATCTTGCTGTCGGTGTCTGATATAGGTGTCATAGTTTATGATGAATTGTTGTTGGAATTTTCCTTGTATTTTTCAGCTAGAGTGTTAGCGAATGTCGTAGATTTGAGTTATGAGTTATCTACAACATCGGTTTGCAGAAATTGAATATTGGTGGGAAATTCATATCAATGATACATAGTTTGATGATTTCTTTTTATTTTCATTAATGGTTCTACAAAATTTGGCATATTTCACTTTGAATTCAGTTAGGTTTTCGGTTGCAGGATGTTCTTGCTCTGTTGAAAACATGATGACTTTCTTGCATGGCAACTTTATATTCTTCACTCCACTACGGTTCCTTTCCTGTTTTTTTTTTTTTTTGCTGTCTGGGAATTTCAAAGGGAATTTCAACTTCGTCTACGGCTAATATTATGGTTTGGAAGTCATTGATTTATCAATTTAAGCTGGATCAATTCCAGAGTCTGTTTCTTTTTTTGCTTTCTTTGGAGTTGAAGTGTTATATTTTTTTGATAGACTGACCAGTTTGATTTTCTTGCATTCCAATTTGGTCGTTGAAATGTTTGGAATGAGGTGATGTTGCTTTCATAGGAGATTTTTATGGGGAAATGATCACTGTCTATCATAAGTCCTTTAGATATTGGGCTAACTATAAACTGAAAAAAATTAGATCCGTCTGGTGCTGAAATGTGTTGGAGAACCAGTATTTAGCAAGATTAAATAAGGAATAATTTTTCGATTAACTTGTCTCTATTGTTGATAGACGTCGATCGTGATCAATTTCCAGAGATAGCTATTGATATCTCCAGACAGGATTAGTGGAGCTGGAATTCATGCTAACAAGTCATCAAGGTTTTGCAAATCAAGAGAAAAGCTATTTGGGATATAGACATTGCAGATGTGAATTTTTTTTGGAAATTGCTATTGCGACAGCTTCTAAATTGGAGTTCAACGGGGGGACTTCGATGGAGTTGTGTTCATTTAATATTCCAATGGCCACTCTTCCGCTAGCATGGTTTCCATTTACCCAATTTATCATAGTGTTGTAATGTTTTAGTGATAGGAGATGACTTCTTTTTAAGTTTGTTTCTTGGAGGTAAACGATGTTAGGAATAAGTTGTTTTAAAAAAATTTGGAATTGTTCGTGACGGATTTAAAAGCCGTTTATGTTTCATTAAATTATCGTTTTCATATTTCGATTTTATTTAAGAGTTTTGCTATTGGAAGTTCATTGTGGCCCATCATGAAAATTGATGATGTTTTGGCAGGCTTTTTACAAAGTGTATTCTGTTTTTTATATTTCTCTCTTTCAGGTGAGGATAGATTTGAGCATTTGAAGACCGGGATATTGTTCTAGCTGTTTCTATTGAGTGAACTGATCCGAAGGTGTCTTATAGCTATGAATAATTTAAGTTGGTTTAGGATTTGTATTGTCTATTTAACGTGATCGGTAGTGACTGAGCGCGTTAGTTTAATCTTGGTTGATGCTATTTTTTTAGATGGGTCGGTTGGTGGAGGCAAAAAGACAATATCATTTAATACTTTTAATACTAACCGGTCACTGCTTAAATTGGTATATGATCCTTCCCAGAAAAATATCTTTTATTATCGATTTATAGTAGCTACTACTGTCTAATAAATATATTAGAATATATAATGAAAAAATTGATAATTTTTATGATTAGTAACATAGAAATAGCTTCAATCTACAACAAAGTCTAAACGGGTATTTTTGCCCGAACGCATGGTTTTTTTACTCAACCGGCTGGTTAAGTATTAAGTTTATATAATCGGATTTGTCGTCGACTGATGTTTTTGATAAAAGCCTTTTGACACTAGAAGCGCTGACTAACTAGACTGTAGACATCTAATGCTTTTTCGTGTCCCAGGTTTTGGGGAGTCATATGACCTCTTTATCATTTTCGTGTCACATCCTATCATATCGACTTAGGCAAGTATTGCACTACAGCGCTATTGGTGATAGAAATTAAAAACAAAAAATATGGACAGTGTTGCCATTTCTTCATCGAAACTTATTTTTTTTTTTCATTGAATTGAATTATTCAGTGACACTGAATCCAGAGAGCAAACATACATATATATGTACATACAATAATCATAATAAATAAATGCAAATTTAATAATAAGATATTATTTGAAAAGCCCATAAAAGCAGTGTCTTTTTTAATAGATCTCGTTAATTTTCTTTTCTACGATAGAATTTTATCTATGTGCTATTGTGAATAAAAAAATATTAAGGTACAATGTCGAAAAAATATCAACGTATCTTGAAATGCTTCAAATTTTATACAGGATAAGATGTACCATTTTTCTTTTTTGTTTGTTTTCATTATTTAAAGTCGCATCAATCACTTATGTGGGTTATTAACATTCGTTGAAAATGGAAAGAATTTCTTTCAAATTCATTTACAACATTTCAAACTGAAATTAATGAATCTCTAATATTTTTGTCGATTTTCTTACGGAGCATAAAAATTAAAGTCTAATCATTTGAATTTCATTTCAATCATTTAATCTGAAGAAATTTTTCTCAGGATTAAAACATTTATTAAGGAAGTTAAATTTCACGTCAAACATCTATTACAGTGAAGCAAATACAATAATCTGGCATTCACTGTGCAAGAATTAATAGAAGATATGGATTTGTAGAACGATTTTGTAAAATAAATCGTCCAAATCGTTTGAGAGCTTGCATCGAATTGCTTTTTGTTGCTGATCTCAATCTCTCCCGCTGATTATCGTTTTGTTTAACATAAGCACAGACGAGATATGAATATATCTCGAGATGACATAGGATAGTAGCTTCATTTCTCTTAGGAACCATAGTTTTCGGTACCTCGTGTTTATGCCTCTACTCATCACATGGGTTCTGTAATATACTATAGAATTTCTTTACAATTTTGTCAAAGAAGTTAATGATATTTAATGACATAATGAATATTTTAACATATTTTATTGAAATCTTATACGAATTTGATATTATTATATTCTGCGTAATAGAATAACACTTATGATTTCGAAGAGTTTTATTTGACGTCGCAACCATGGTCAAGAATCATATACAAAATCTCCAGTCGACTTGATGGAAAAGAATGCTGAAGCTTCTTTCCAGCATGATTTTTTTTTTATATTTTTGGTTATCATGATCAAAGAGAAGAGGAAAGGGGCATAAATGACCAACTATTGAATTTTTGCCTTATAACTATTTGCACGTTACTTTTAAGAGGACTATTTAAGCTGACAATTGGTTAACTACCGTATATTTATTTAGTTTTGAATGGCCACCGATTGAAATGAAATTTGAAGGGCGTGAGATGTGAAACTCCAAAGACATAAAATCTTAGCTCTGAAAATTCCCTCTTTGGAAGGTTGAATTTTATGAAATCTATTATATATGTTATATAAAATAAGAACAAGCAATTAGCAGCTGACGTTAGCTAACAAGCAATTAGCAGACAACGATTCTTTTGAAAGAATAGAGATATAATATTCTCTTGTCTTTCTTTTTATGAAACAAAAGCTCGTGTTTCTGTTCTTTTAAATCAGCAAATCCTTCATCACGATATCGGGCCTAATTCGAGCGTCTAGAGTGCACACAAATGCACTCTAGACGCTCGAGTGCACACAAATGCAACTCTCAAGAAGCAAAAGTATGTCCATATATACGTATAAACATCATGTAATTCTTATCTAATTTTTATATCACTTTTTGCCTTTCATTGTCTTTTATACGTTAGGTATTGTAAAATTATCTTCCGAACAGTTAAATTCTCGAATTCAGCAAACATCTTAGAAGAAAAGAGCTGAAAAATATCCTTATTTTGTACTGGGATTTAACTAATTGGATTGTAATTCATCCCGGAAACGAGTCGCGTGATATTTAAAAGGATTATAGAGAAGTAGCCAAGACCTCAAATATAAAATTTTAGCTTCTAGTTTTTGAGATATCAGAGACATTATAATGTATAGACTAACATAATGTTAAAAATTCGAAAAATCCTAACACATCGCCCTTTAATCCTAATGATCACAATTTAATAGAATGGCGAAAAGAGTTGCACAGCAATATAAGGAATAATTATAAAATTGTATATTAAATAATTTCTTATTACTAAATTTGCATTTATTTATTACGATTATTGTTTGCTCGTCTCTGGTTTCAATTGAATGATTCAATTCAATAAATAATCTTCGATGAAGAAACAGCAACGCTGTGCATATTTTTTTGATTTTAATTTCTATCACCAATAGCGCTGTAGTGCAATACTTGCCTAAGTCGATATGATAGGATGTGACACGAAAATGATAAAGAGGTCATATGACTCCCCAAAATCTGGGACACGAAAAAGTATTGGATGTCCAATCTATCTAAGTTAGTCAATGATGCTAGTTAATGGTAAAATGCAATGCCTATTCATATATCTCGTCTATGATCTTGGATTTATCTACTTTTGTGTCGGTAATAATGGGTATCTTTTTTGTTGGCAGTTTGGAAGATTGCGTTGATAGGGGAATCGTTGAATTTTTATTTGAATTTGTTAAATCGATTAATGTATTAGATTTCTGATTTTGCGCGCAATCTTTCGCTAAATGATCATTCTGATTACAGAGAAAGCATTGACGTGAAAATTTCGTAGATCATGTACTCAAAGATTAATAAAAAGGAGGATGAAATTTTTTTAGTATCATAGATATATATATATATATATATATATATATATATATATATATATATATTTATATATATATATATATGTATATATATATATATATATATATATATATATACCGTCTGAAGTTAAGTATATGGGCGTATTCTGAATCGGGCATTCCTGTTTTGTGTTGATATTTTGAAGCATAATTTGGCGTTATTTTTTTTGAAGATATTTTTGAATTCGGAGTTTGATATGACCGGAGAGACGTTGGAGAATATTATCCTTTGAGTCAGAGTTAATATTGGTCTGATATTTACAATTTGTTAATAATAATTGATTTATATGAGATAATTAGGTGTAACCCTCTTTTTTGTCTAAGCACATACTCGATTATTTGAAATTCTTGAAATGTATTTTATTGTTTTTGGGATCAATTAATTTTCCTATTGCGAGAGCATAGTCCTCGAGCCTTGTATCGTATAAATTTTCAAGCTCGTTACAATGTTTTCGAAAACGAAGCATTTTACAAAAAAATTTTATTTTAGATTACATTTATTTTACATTATTTATTTTAGTCTAGAATTAGCTGAATTCAAGTATACTTGATAAATTTTCATATTTTCTGGAAGACATCATATGTACAAATGTCATTTTTGTTTTCGACATATTTTTACATGTAGACTCATACCTTGGCCGATTTTACTATAATTTTGTGAACACCCTGAATACGAAGAAAATTGTGACATTGCGTATTACTGTAAACAAAATTAATTATACATTCAAAAATCCATAAAACAACATTGAATGTATTTTATCAAATTTCCAAATAGATGAAATTAATATCTCTTTTAGTCCACAAACTCATCTATGTAAAAAATAGTAATGCACAAATATTATGTATATCATTAAAATTTACTAACGAAAAGTAACTATTATAATTATAATTGCTTTTATGCATTTTTTTTTTTTTTTTTTTAGAGATTGGAATTGTAAGAAATACTAGTTTTTAATATCTTTGATGAATATATCAATTCGCAAACATTTGTTCTTAAACGTAATTTAATATTAGATTCTTATATTTTTAATTAAATCAAACTAAATATATTTTTATGTCAATCGATACAGTTTCATACTATTTATAATTGACTATTTCAAATTATTTAAAAATGACTATACATGTATTTTATCAACTTAACATGTTAATATTCTTCAAATATCTAATTTATATTTATATTTCTATGTCTAATCATATTCTGTGCATAAAAGAAGAATTTATGTGAAAAATAACTTTAAAAAATATTTTTTGTCTATATTTTTATGTAATTAATAAAATATTAAATAATAACATATAACATTTATACATATACAGCACATATGATATGTAACATAATTTATACGTATGCAACATATATAACATATAACATAATAATAACAGGTAACATAATTATCTGTGATGACGATTATCAATAACATACATATTTTTAGTTTAATCAAATTATATTATTAAGGCTTTCCATATTTCATATTCAAAATATATAATCGAATATTTCACATACAAAAGTTATAACTCGTTAAAGTGATATGTTAATTTAATGTTTGTATACATTAAATTTTGTTCTTTTTATTGAATATAGTAGAATTTATTGAATGAATGCAATCGATAACTAACATTTTGTGAGTTATTTGGAAAATATTTTCTGGTTTTTAAATATGTAAAAGAAAAGTAAATACTGAGAAATTATTATAAAATATTTTGTTATTTGTTAGCCAATTGAAAAATTTCATTTTTTAAAAATTCTAGCAAATGATCAACTTAATAACCGATTGATGAAGAAAATCGAAGCTTTTCAATCATGTTCCTCAATAGATAGTTTTTGAATATATTATTAAATATTCTTATACAAGATTATCCAGTTTTAAAGAATATTTTTGTATGAAACTTTAAGGAATATTTTGTTTCGATTCTCTTTCAATATATAATATAATTCTGTACAATGAAGATTCCATTTTAGATCTTAATTTCAATAGCTAGTATTATCTTATCTCATTTATTAGCTTGTTTTTATATCATTATAAATTATCCATTTATTTATTGTGTAAGTTAATGTAACAAACTATTAAAATTAAAAGTAGAAATAAAAATCGAAAAATATCGAAAAATCTAATAAAATGACAGTCTTCAATTCTGACAACAAATCATTTGCAAATATTTTTTATTTTGTTACTATTGCAGTTGCTCATTTGTTTTAGTGAAATATGTTTTTCACTGTCGACGAACTGTGCATGAGCCAAGCAGAATAAAAACACTTGTTGAAGTATATTGACAGTATATATTTAATTACTATAGTTTTGTTTGCTACTACATGTAATTTTGACTATAACGAATATTGATCATTATAACGAAAGAAATCAGGCATTCAATATGTCGGAATATTTTTTTATTTTCAACCGAAAATTTAGCTGCGATAGCCATTGGATTAGTACAGAACATGAATCGTACAAAAAGATATCCAATTTGAACCAATTGTAAAACATAATTATTGAATCACGATAGAAAATTTTTTGTAATTTTCACTTTCCAATAATGTGAATGCCAAAGAATTGAACGATTTCTTTGAAAATTCGTTGCTAACAAATCAAGACTCGATGAGGCTCGTGGTTGCGGTGTTCAATTTTTTAAATAATAGTGCTGTCGAACGAATATATATATATATATATATATATATATATAATATAATAATATATATATATATTATTAATAATTTATATATATTATTATTATCATAATACATATTATATATATTATTAATAATTTATATGTATATAATATATAATAATATAATAATATATATATATATTATTAATGAACAATTAGAAATAATGATAAAACACTATCAATACGTACTTTGACGATATATTCGTTCTGCTTGGCTACAAGGCTCATCAATAGTAAATCTTTAATAAATAAATAATCTCTATAAATAAATATACTCTTTCATTCATAAAATAGTTTAAATCCTAAGACATTATACTGTTTTTTTTTTCTTTTTTGCAATAAATTTATTTTGTAAAGATCACGTGGAAGTAAACTGTTTCTGATTGACTTTTTTGAGATTATTCAAAAAATTCGTGTTTTTATATGTTGTACTAATAACAAATAAGTCAATAGGTGTTTTGAGCTTATCTTTAGATGATGTGAAAAAACTATAATTATCTCTTCTTTCTACACAATTTCTTTTCATTTTTCCCCAACGGCCATTATACCTTAAAACTTTGATATAAAATTTCCTTAATTGTTTATAGTAGTTGAAAAGAAATCAGATAGTGAAATATTAGGTACTTATTCAAAATAAAATAGGTTTAATCTAGTTGGAATAAAAACGCGCATGCTTAATCAAGTGAACGACACTTAATTTAGATAGTGAAATTTTTTAAAATCGTATGTGTCTCCTATATCATCTTCATTTTTTTTTTCTTTTTTAAATAATCATCCATCATTGATCTCCAAAGTAAAGATATCATAACTTTCGATTACTTTAATTTCAGAAACACATTTGTTCTGTAATAACATAAAGCAGATATACAATATAAGAATACTATAATACGAGAAACAAAAATTCTGAAGATATGCTAGAAGATTGTAACAAAAGCACATGGCGCATTAAGTTTTCTTTTCAATTAATATAATATGTATATGTGTGTGTAACATAAAAATGGATAGTTAAAAAAATGTATTTTTTAATCATTTTACAATACATATATAGTTTCAAATTTATCTTACTTTTGCTTTGTTATAAATCTTACTGATAGTAATAAATTAATCCTCATCTTTGTAAATGAAAAATAAATATTTTTTAAATAAATTTTTATTAAAGCTCATTTAGGGATTTTTGTAATACTACAACGATCTTGTAATACATGTAACGGAGACAGTTACATCTATGCCACATTAAATTTCTCGACATTAAAATAAAAAGAAGATTTATCAATAAATTCATTTGTATCTTCATACGTAATAACATTCACAAATAGCGTGATCATGTATTGTCAACTTGAAACTCATGATGTAATAATCATTACTAAAAATTTTCGAAAATTTCTGTTTCAGTCGGTCAACACGAAGGTGTAGTTAACGACTATTACTTTAGAGATTCTTTCGATCATTCGTCATCAGAGAGTCAACTATTGGACGCGTCTGGCAAACCGCACAGCCGTTCGGTAACACCGGTACCACAAATGCAGAAACTTCAGAATTCGAAGGTTTGTCTTCAACAGCAGCAACAGCAGCAACAACAACAGCAATTCCAGCACCAACGGCAACCAAGTCGTCGTTTGAATACCAAACTGAGACACAAAAACCTCCGAATCATCAGGCTTTTCATTCCAGCTTTTATGCTGACGATCACAGTTCTGTTTATCGTGATCGTCATGGTATTCGAGACGGATACGACGCTTTTCAATAACTTGCGCAAGACACCGGAAATGGTGGCTCTGAAGAACCAGTACTATGTCCCTATTAAGGAGTTCTTGAGGACAAAGCTCGGCCTATTTTGATGCGACCCGACAATGACCAGGTTAAGGTCGCCCTTTGTCACTAAGTAACTTCCTTCAGTGCCAAGTCGAGAAGATGTTGCCGAGGCCGACGAACGAAAATGCCGTTTCTTCTTCACGCGTTCATTTCCTCTTTCGATTTTCATGCAGCAAGACGACTTGTTTTTGTCCTGATATTTTTTTCTTTTTTTTTTCTATCTCCGAATCAACGCAGATACATAGTTGGTATTTGAAGTTTTTAGCTGAAGACTGTCTTAATACAGAAGTAGCGTATCAATATTGGGATTCACTAGCAATGCAGTTAGTTTATTGTTACAGTAAAATAATATCAAAAACTTCAAATATCAATTACGATATATATCTTTAAAATTGATCAAAACTACATCTCTGAACGCTATTTTCTGCGATGAAAAGTACTTTCGTTTCGTTATTTCTGTACTTTTTGCACTGTTGCATATACGTATAGATGCAGGATACATCACGAAATAATCCCTGTGATTTTTTTCGGTACTTCCAATTGGCCAAAAAGGTCTCAAATAAAAGTTAAATAATCTTCAGTTGGTTACAAGTTGTAATACCCAAAGCAAAAATTTTTTTTCATGAAAAATTAAGGCCAGACTAACGAATTCAAAATCTCATAACTTTGAATTCAGTAAATCGTTACGGATCTTTCGATAATAGGTAACATCCTAATCAGAGGAAAGGAAAATAAAAAAAGACACGACAACACAAGTAAATGAAAATTAAATTTTATTTATAACAAACAATGTATCCAATTATGAAAGTAAATGTTCAAATTGATTTCCACATTGCTGTCGTTACATATTGTCGAAATCAAGATCATGAGAAAGATAGTGTATCAGCTACAATACTATGAAGTCAAAAATACATAGTATCATTTTTAAGATAGTCAAGATATTGATTTTTTAGAGAAAAAAAAAATTTTTTTTTTTGAAAATTTTGTTTATTTAACTTTCATTTAAGACCTTTTTACTAAACCATCGAAAATGCTTAAAAAGTCTTGGGAACTATCTCGTGACGTATCTTGTATATATTTAAATCTTAGTAACTTAATATTGTATATCTACTCTGACAAAGACGAAAATGTTTTGTACAAAATATTTACATTGCGAGTTCTCGTGTTTGCTAAGTTACGCATAATGTGACAAATTGTTAGGAAACTTTGTTATAGTACCTTTATCAAATTTATTTAATAAATTTAGATGAAAGTCAGTTTCTAAGTATTATAATATATAATATATAAATATATATAAATAGAGAGAGAGAGAGAGAATGTGTCGCAGATCGAGAAAGTCGTATTTATATTTAAATACAAAAGTAGATTATACACAAATATACGTTTTCAATTTACAACTAGTAATAGAGATCATGAGCAGAAACATCAATTAGTATGCTGCACAACACGTTTTTACTCTTTTTCTGTATAATGAAGTTGTTATGTATAGTTTAATCCTCAACTAAAAAAGCATATATCAAAATTACTGCATCTTCTGATGGATAGAATTCAATTTTTAGTATCTTCTGTTTTTTTTTTTTCAGTCTAATATATCTAATAAATACGATCTTCGCATTTGTAAAATACATTTTTAAATGCCCTCGTACTTACTTTAGGCTTTACTTTTACTTTACAATTTCAAAATACTTGTACTCACTGGGGATTGGGAAAACAATCATAAATCATAAACCTCACTGATTGATATGAAGTTTCATTAACAATCTTAATTTACTAAATTTAAAGATTGCAATTCACTCTTATGACTTTAATATAAAGAGAATACAATGATTGAATTGACATGCAAATATACGTTTAAATTTATCGAATTTCGATTTTCAACGCTAGTATGATACATATAGGATTCAGCAGCATGCGCGTTCTTGAACATTATTCATTCGTAAATGAACTAAAAAATTGTAAACATGAATCACTGTACAACTTTCAGTTGTAAAACAACAAGCTTTTATGAGGCAATTTAATAGATCTTGTACGATAAAATGGGACAATATGAAGTGCAATCGGATGCTATATATATTATATAAAAAAATGAATATTTCTTCTATTTTTATTCTAACGTTATCAATGTTTTCCTGAAAATTCGTATAAGGAGTATGTTTCCTGAATTTTGCATTAGCATGCGAGAAACAAATATTGATCGATTGGATAAAAAAAATTCTGTTTCTATTCATTTTAATTTTGATTTACTCTTTGATATAATGGATAAATAAATGTGAGCAAAATTCAATTTGCGTGCACAATAGAATGAATCGTTGAACATTAATATATAATTTTCTTGAATATTGGTGATATCAAAAGATTACAAACATTAAATCAAACAATTAATTATTATTAATAGAATGGATCATATTATATTTTGCAATGCTAAAGTTGCTGGACAATAAAATTTTTACTTATGAAATTTAGTTGATTAGATTATGGAGCATGAAATATTGTTCATTGACCTAAATTTAATAAATTAAATTTAGTAGAGATCAGCTTATAAATATTTATTTGCAATAATAAATGATATGATAATTAAATTATTTTATGAAACTCAATATGTAATAATTGTACATTCATGGAAATTTATAAATGCATAAAGCTACTTATTTTTGTAGTAAACTAGAAAACTTCAAAATATTCAATATTACAGAAACGTAATTTCTGTTTGTGATATTATTTATGCAAAAAAAATATCTTCTTATTATACATACATGTCGTGTCAAGAACAATAAAATGAGTTTCAACCACGTTAATATTCCACGATTCATCCTATTATAGTAAGAAAAATTCGTTTTGTTACAAGTTTTCTCTGATATTAGATCACTTCCGAAAATTATATACATAATGAATCATTAAAAAACATTATCCAAACAGAATAATTTCTCTGGATTTGAGAGAACATGATGTAATAAAATAGTAAAGTAGTAATGAAAATTGAAATCCACATTTTTCTACCTTAAATTACAATATTTTAGATTGTGTTTAAAGTTGATGTTATACGATATTTTATTCATTAATTTGACATTTTTTAGACGTATGTACAAACACACACACATACATATTCATACATACATTCTATTACTTGATCTTGCTTTATCGCTAAATAATTTTTTATCTAGTCGTATTATTTGATGACAAAGTGAAATATTAGAACTGATATTTCAAATAACTTTTAAAAAATATGTGAACACATTTGATTAATATGAAAAATGAAACATATGATAAAAACCAATGTTCAAAAATTATCTTCTTTATTCTTACTATTAATTTTAATTAATATTTATTTGAAATGTAAATGACCAGAAATACATTTTTACAACATACGTTTTAAAAGATCATAATTTGGATAATGTTTGAATGAAATAAAAGAAAGAAAAAAAAGTTGAGACATAATGAAACGAAATTCGTGTGACGAAAAAATTTCAGTACTCTATTAGCGAATGACATATTTAATACACAGTATATTCGTATAGTACTCTAGTAAACTATTAAGTAAAGTTTTGCAAGTTCGAATATTTTGAATATTTTTCAATAATTTTCCGGATGCATAAAATCAAATGTGAAAGTCTCGTTTAAAATTTACAATGATCAATTATTTCAATGGTTTCTTATTAGAGCTAGTTTCATAGTGATGTGTTTCATACAATGCTTGGACACAGCATTCTATCATTTCGTATTTCATATACATATACTACATCTGAATTTTCGAAAGAAATTTGCAATTTTTATTTATTAATTAGTAGATCATTAATTTTCGCAGGTTCTAATGTAAAAAAGGAAATGAAAGAAAATCTCTTCGATTATTTGAGAACAAATTTGACATAAAATTTCAGTATTAACAGCTGAATACTTGAAACAATAAAAATATACTTTCTAGAAAATATAAACACGATGAAAGCATCTTTAGTAAAATTTCTAGTTTAGCAGCTTTTCTCAATTTTGGACTACTTCGCTGTCGTTCCTTTAATAAGAGGCTCATTTTATCACTAAAACAAGAAATCAAACGGAAAATCAATCAGGAGAGATTGAAAAAGTAATATAGTTCTTGTTACTCTTTTTTTAAAAAAAAGCGTCATGTTAAAAAAATTGTGATAGGTAGAAATAGCCAAAATCGGGAAAAACCTCTAAACTAGAAAATATCTTTTAATAAAAGATCAGAAAATAGGAGTACAGTATTTATTTAAGACTTAAGAGAAGTGTGATCTTTTGTCTTAAAATTATAAGATACAGAATACAAAATTTCATTATATTAAAATCGTTGATCCCTATAATAATGTTTCTAAACGTCAGGTAGCTTACTCACAAAACAACATTGATTCAATTGAATTATGTTCGTTAATTTCCTTTGTATCTTTGTTTTATAGTAATCGAATTTAGCAATAGTTTCCTAATAGTTTCTCATTCATATCGATTGAAACACTAGGAAACATTATAATATCGTTGGACTATTATAACTATTACAAGTTCGTAACAGTTATACATAGACTTATGTAACTGTATGAATAAAAATACAAAAATAAACAAAAATGTCGATGAATGAGGAGGAAATTATCATCGGGTGACAAATCACAAGATTTTTTTACTTTTCTCGATATACAAAGTTGATGCGATCTTTCTGATAAAAATGATTCTTTGCGTGGACTGCAAACGATCATGCGCGATTGCTAGTTTCGCTAGTGAACCAGCCTAATAAAAAACAACGCATAACTTACAATACGTACATTACTCCGAAGCAGGAATCGAAATTAACAGGTTTTTAAAGAAATTCTGTTCAAGCTTATGTATTTCGTATAAAAAAAAATATCTGTTTTTGCAAAATTTTTATAGAAATATTACATTTAGGAACACTGCTTAGAAGTCATGGAACAGATATTTTAGAGAATCTGTATAATAAAAGTTCCACGAAAGGATATTTAATTAAAAATACATTTTTATATTCGAGCATTCATCGAATAATATTCAATATCAATATTTACTACAAATATATTGAGAACTTTGTTTAACATTGATGAACAAATTATCTGTTCTTTCTTCGATAGAAAAATTTTCATTTTTATATTCTGTTTCTTTTATTTCTTTTTATAAGAGAATAAAAAGTTTATTTATCTGTTCTCATCGGGATTTGTGAAAATGTAAGAACATTTTTCGGGAAAGTTGATGAACCATATTTCAAACAGAATTTTCTTGATTTTTTCGATCTCTGCTTCAAAGTTAAACGATCAAACGCTGTATTCTATTAGTAAGAGTAAGTAGTTGAAATATTTGGTAAATATATGTAGATTCGAAAATGCTTTATAGCTACGTTACATAACAGTGAAAAATAGCCATAGAACATCCACTTTCCAAAATGCCATATGAATTTTAACATTATAGAAGAGATAAGAAAAAAAAAAAATTGTATGCTTATGCCTATCATATTTTAATTCAATAAGTGCCAAACCAATCTCTTGATTTGTTATCTTGCAACATCTTGCGGATAGAAATCAAACGATGTAAAATTCTGGGATCAAAACGACGCAATCAATCCGGGTCATCAAATGATAAATAGAAACAAAATATATATCGCCGTATATTTTCATCTGCATTGAAATTAACGTATATTGCTGTGCTTATACAAAGATATTACAAAAATTTAATATATTTCTTTTTTTTTTCTTCTAATGAAATTGTTTAAGATTTCATTAATGTTTCTACAGAGGAGAACAGAAAATCTTGAATTACGTGTACATAGCCTTTCAAAGAAACAATAACTAATACACATTTATCGCCAGATACTAAGACGTTAACTTCTTACAGTTTAGGTAAATAATAAGTTCGTCGATTGCAGTTGAGCATAAGTACGAGGAAATGTTTGAAAAATGAAAACTTACGTTTATGTTTCAATATTGTGAAGTGAAATTGTACATACTATATACCAAAAAAGCTCACCGCTCGAGTCATCAATTTCATCTTGCACCCCATTGAAAAGTCTTAGGACAGGAATTGCATATTTATTTCAAAATTGAAAAAAAATTAAATGATTACTGCACGTAAAGTGTTAGTATAACAACAATTATATTATATTAAATTAATACGAGATATGAAATATCGTTTTCAAATATAAATTTCGATTGGAATAATTATTTCTACATCTTTCCCAAATTCCAAGTTTGTAATAATTGCCAGTATAAAAATTCAAAAATTCCTAAAATGGAGCGATATTGTTTCTAATTGATTTATACATTAAAAATCTGGTGAAACGGAATAAAAAAATGTAAGAAAGCCACGGATAATCCTGATAACTTGAATGAGTTTTAGTATTTTGGTTTACAGAAAATTTCTTTTTTTCAATACAATTGATAATTGATAATTGCTAAATGCTTGCTTCGAGAAAGCAACATTTCAAATGTACAAATTAAATATCGTGTTCGATTGAAAAAATGTTTATCTACAATAAATATACTGAATATTCCAAGTAAAAAGTATCCCAAGACTTTTGAGCAGGAGTGTATATAAAAATTTATGAAATGTTTTAAGAATTATGTTTTTTTTTTTTATACAA
>NIPQ01092731.1:18255-33626 GCA_002806875.1 Lepidotrigona ventralis hoosana
GGAGTATTCACTAGATAAATAGAGGAAATATTTAGAAGAAGGAGTTTTTAATAGTTACCTATATCTGACATGGTGAGAATCAAGTTTCCATTGGATCACAATCTAGATGAGATTTTTAAATCTTAAAGCAAGGAGTATTCACTAGATAAATAGAGGAAATATTTAGAAGAAGGAGTTTTTAATAGTTACCTATATCTGACATGGTGAGAATCAAGTTTCCATTGGATCACAATCTAGATGAGATTTTTAAATCTTAAAGCAAGGAGTATTCACTAGATAAATAGAGGAAATATTTAGAAGAACGAGTTTTTAAAAGTCACCCATATCTGACATGGTGACAGTCAAGTTTCCATTGGATCATGATCTAGATAAGATTTTTAAATCTTAAGGCAAGGAGTATTCACTAGATAAATAAAGGAAATATTTAGTAGAAGAACTAGTTTTTAATAGTCGAATCATTTTAAATTCAACCAACGATTAAACTTGGCATCAAATAATAATAATAATCAATGTTTTTATAATAATTCAACATTTTCAATATTTTAGTAATAATAGCCAATATTTTTGAATTGTTCCTCAATTATTTATTTGTGATATGGGATTGCAAACTCTTTAAATTTCTAGTCTACATTTGAGAGAAATGATGATGCGAGAAATGTGTAAACACTTTCAAGAAGCACATAGTAGATGTCGTAAACTTGATAAAAGAACATGAAACAAGTGAAAATGTCCAAGGATACGTGGCCCTGTAAGAAACCTAAAACTTGGCTTGCGCTCGGCGATCAACGTGTTAATTAGCAGATGTTGAAAATATCCCACAGACTGTTGAAAATATTCCGTTGCAGGGCTTGTTGTGCGCTCACGATGCAATCGCCCAGAAGGACTACTATCCCCGATTGCCGGAGATCCCTCTGGAGGTCGACGAGGACGAAGAGACCGTGAAGATTGTACAGTTGGTGAAGTCGAACGAACCCTTGGTACGTCAGATAGGTCGCACGTGTTTCGTATTTTTCGTGTTTTATTTCTTCGAACTTGCCCGCTCGATTAGAAACGAAGGGAAGCTTGATAACGTAATTCACATTGATTGGAAAGCAGTTGTACGTGCTTGTGTATAATTATACAATGACAATACATATTGTATATGTTACGCAAGCCTCTCTTTCTCCGTCTACTATACTATACTTTTCCCATGAATAAACCAAACGAAGACCGAGATTTATTTTTCCTGCGTGAGAGAGAGAGAGAGAGAGAGAGAGAGAGAAAGCAAAAGCGAAAATTTCGTTTCAGAGTAATGACGACAGTTTGCATGGGAGTTGATTTTGAGATTAATCCTTGTTGTAACGACTTAGATAGAACCTCGTGTTCCTGTAACAAGTAACAAGTAGTATCGAGATACGTATGGCTCGCGCGATATATTCAATGTACTGATCTCTCAAGTAATCACGTGTTTCTTTCTCATCGTCGCATACTTGCTTCGAAGTGTGGCGCTGGCGTTGAACCGATCGTGGTAAGTCGACTTCAAGCCGAAACATGTAATATGCGTTGTCCGTGTGTATCTCTAGCGATACGCAGTACGATTTTCGTAGCATACCGCATTTTCTTTCTCCTCTGTTTCGTTTCGAATGTTATCTACACGTCTAGTCTAGTCTAGTTGGAGGAATTTTCGTTTCTTTTCTTTTTTTTCACTTTACACCAAGTGTACGTGTGAAGCAGAGCACGGGTACAACCCTGTAAATAGAAACCCAGTTTCTTTTTTTTTTTCACGTACAACTTTGTGTCATTTTTTTTGCTTGCGCAAACTTACTTTTTGTACCCCCACTGATTTGTGTGTGTTTTCTTTTTTTTGTTTGTCATTCTTGCTTCTGAAATAAAACGATTTCTCTGTTCAATCATTGTATCTTGTGTTATTGTCCCGCATGTCCTTTTCGTCGAACGTGCGCAAAATCTCTCGAGATAAACGGCACACCGATTCGACTAGTCGAAATTTTCTCAACTCTACCACACTCTTTTCTTTCTTTTTTTTTTTTTTTTTTANTTTTTTTTTACTGCTGATTTATCTCGAGACATTCAAGCTTACGTCGATCGCGATTGTGTGTGTCCATGCCTTCGCGAGGGGATTCTCTTTCTTTTTATTAATTTTTTTTTAAGAGAAACGAAGGCACGACCTAACACGCGCACCTCGCAACCGCAATGAAAAATATTAGTTTACACGTTGACAATAGGGGGCGACGATAAAAACGTGCGAGGTCACCGGCAAGATCGTGATAGCGCGAATAATGCACGGCGGCGCGGCCGATAGGTCCGGCCTCATTCACGTTGGCGACGAAGTTTGCGAGGTGAACGGCATCAGCGTCGAGGGGAAGACTCCGAACTGCGTTCTCAAAATATTGGTAGGTCGCTGCTTCTACTTTGTCTGCGCGCGTATACTATACCGCAGATTCGCCATCAAGATTTATTAAGCGACTGCTTTCAGCAAAATTCCGAGGGTACGATTACTTTTAAGATAGTGCCTGCCGATAGCAAAGGGGGGATCCGGGAGAGCAAGGTACGTTTTTTTTTTTTTTTTTTTTTTTTAAAGAATTTCTCATGAATTTTGTGTATTTGATTTAGACCAGAGTTTTTTATTTTTTATTCCAAGTTATCATTTCCTGCNGTACATACCGTGCAAGGAGGCTGGACTAGACTTTTCGAAGGGCGATGTCCTGCACATCGTCAGCCAGGACGATGCTTACTGGTAGGATTGAATTCCCCTCGTTTTTTTCCATTTTGAAACGCACACGCGTCCGATTGTAATGGCAGGTGGCAGGCCAGGCGAGAGGGTGACCGGAACATGAGGGCCGGCTTGATCCCCAGCAGAGCCCTGCAGGAAAGACGGATTATACTGGAGAGGCAGCAAAAGGAGAAGACTGACGACGACAATATAAGTAAGTAGCCGTGTTTGCCACCGCAACGACCGTTTTTCTCTCTCAAAATTCGCGATTCGTGAGATGGCCCTCTCGAATCTCATTGTACGTACGTAATTTCCAATCGTCTCATTAATTAACGTCGCGTTCAACACGTTGAATGCCACGCCATTCAGACACGGATAGATATTTCAACATGGTATGTATCGTGTTAAAATTCGACTCGCGTAGAGAAGATATGCGTCACGAGCCACCTGTTAACACCTTCCGTGCCATGTGTACTTTAGGCCACGTGTACCACCATATTCCTAATAATATTACCACAAGTGGTACACGATGTGATAGCTACTCTAAACAAGAGAACTACTTATCGATTGATGATACGTAATGAAAGATTGTGTGATAATATATCAATCTTTAGCCAAAATATCAAATGGCCTGAACGACAACAAAAGGCAAAAATGGCTTGGCACGGAACGAGATAAATATTAATATAGAACAACTGGATTCTTGTCAGCGTGTTTTTTATTTTATCAAATATATTATTTACTTGTAGTGTGGATCCATCTTCTAATAAAACAATATTATATTTATTGTATATAATCTGTTGGAATTTTCCAATAAATGTAATCAACAGGTGTGTAACCCAATGCTCATGATCGGTAGTGCATTCTCTGCACAGCGTAGTTAACGCTCACGTGGCGCTAGTAGTCATCTCGGTCTTCGCAGCATTAATTAATGTCATGGTGGCCAAAGAAGCAAACGATATTTTCGAGTGTTTTTACATCATTTTATTATTATTAAAAAGAAAGAAAGAAAGAAACAGACAGAATAGAGAATTCTAATATATATATAATATATGACACGTTCCGTGCCATGTGTACCAGCGGTGGTACATGTTAAACTTGATCTTCGAAACTACGAAATGCAAATTCATGTGGAACAACGGTGGGGCGAATGCTTCGCGGTTATGCGATCGCGCAATTTATACTAATACGAACGAGCGCGATCGTGCACGCCGTGGCAAATTACACCGCGCGCAGCAACGGCGCAACGCTGGCGTAAGTGCGTTATTAATGCAAACTCCGCGATATTATCCGACTTTTCGAGTATCGGCCATTAGTTCTCGTTTCCTGGCCCGTCGTCCTGTTCCTTACTCGTTCGTCGGCCATTTTTGCCTCGTAAATCCTCATCAGCCGCGCTGGACACGGTAAAAGCGAATTTCGTGCTCTCTCTCTCTTTATAAATCACCAATTCCATCTGATTACGCTTCCGACGACGGATATAATACCGTGCCTGTTCATTCTCTCGACATTTGGAATATTTACGCGACCGAGTGGCGCGCGTTCCGTTGAAAAATTTCCCAGCTTCGAAGCTATCGACAGAAAGAAAAAAAAAAAAAAAAAAAAAAACAANACGTTCCGAAATATTCTTTTCATCTTCAGATTTCTCGGCATCTCGTTGCAATGAAATTTCAAAGTATTAAAATAGAATTCGCGTGATACACAGGCAACAGTTCATTGAGCGTAGACAGCTAAATATCGTAGTTTTTTAGGAAATTGGGAATTGAAATCTTCAGATCTTCCAGATCAAATTTATCAATGCAAACGCGACGTATTCCATTGCAACGCTAATGAAATTTCAAAATATATACACACGCGAGAATTCATTGGCTGTAACACGAAACGTCGAAATATCTTAGTTTCGGAAAATAGGATTGCGCGCGCGATTTCGAGGTTGGAGAAGTTGCAAACGGAATTATCGGAACAAGCCCCGGAGGCCGGTTTTCCCTCGGAGCCGACGACCCGACACCTTTCAATATCAACATTTCTCCTTCTTCCTCTTGGTGGCGAAAGATAGCCAGCCAGAGTCTCGGGGCCATGTCAGCCGTAAATCCTTTGCGGAGACAGGTCGCCGCGGTTGGCGGTGAATGGGGGCCCCGGGTAGGGCCCCGTCGATAAATCATCCCGCGGCTCGGATCAATCGCGGCGGACAACAACGTCGGTAAATAACGAATTACGCGGCTTTCAATTTGCTCGCGCCGACCAACGTTTGCGCCCGACTGTGCCGCGCGTCGATCGATCCGTCCGGCAATACCGGATTCGTTTTCGAAACCACCGGGTATCATTGACTGTCTCGTTACTCTTCGTTAACGTTTGCCGAAAGAGAGACAGAGAGAGAGAGAGAGAGAGAGAGGGAGGAGAAAATCACGCAAAGGCCAAGCAGATTTTGATTTACAGTGCGTTTCTTTCGGTCTTGTAAAAAAGAAAAGAAATCTCTGCAACGACACCAATCTCTGCGTTACGTCGTCTCGATTCATTCGAGTTTCTCCTACGTGGGAGAATGTTATTTCACTTGAAAGTACCGCCAGAGATCAAGAATAATTACGGTGTTCGAACAGGGGTGAGGACGCCAGTTTCATCCAGCGACGTTGAAGCATCGAAAGATCTTTGGAGGAAATACACAGGGGAAGAGGAAAAGAAGAAGAAGAAGGAGACCAAAGAATGAGAGAGGGAAGGATGAAGGGTCGACCCTGAAGAGATCAGGCCTGGGAAGGCCAGCGTAGTCCCGTTGGATAGAGGGAGAAATACACAGGGGAAGAGGAAAAGAAGAAGAAGAAGGAGACCAAAGAATGAGAGAGGGAAGGATGAAGGGTCGACCCTGAAGAGATCAGGCCTGGGAAGGCCAGCGTAGTCCCGTTGGATAGAGGGAGTAACCGCGGAGGAGGAAAGGTCGTCAGCCCCGTGAAAAAGGGGTCGAGGCCTGCGAGCAGCTTAAAAGCTCGGTCACAATAGGTTGCCTGCAAAGCTCTGGTTCCAGGGGGTCGGAGGCGGAGGAGGGTGGCGTCGTCGGCGGTGGCGGAGGAAGTGGCACGAGCATGTGCTGCGTCCTTCAAGGTGCCGAGAGGGTGTTCCCCTCGAACGGGGGGAAGCACGGGGCGNCCATATTTCTAATAATATTACCACAAGTGGTACACGATGTGATAGCTACTCTAAACAAGAGAACTACTTATCGATTGATGATATGTAATAAAAGATTGTGTGATAATATATCAACCTTTAGACAAAAGATCAAATGGCCTGAACGACAACAAAAGGCAAAAATGGCTTGGCACGGAACGTGTTAACAGTACGTACGTATATACGTTTCACAATGCGAGAGAGAGAAAATGAATTGCACGAAAGTACAGAGCTTAAAGTAGAATATACGAATCGCGGAAACAAACCGTCGATGGACTGGTCACGCTTGCTCTTCTCAACGGATGATGGCCTGACGACCTAACCGTCGGTTAGGCTTGTGTTCTGTTCCAGTGCCTTTGCCCGCATTGTGCCCCCGTCCCAGTACCTCTTTACACGCCTCGCCTACAAAGTGCAACTTGCAGGGAGTAAAAACTAAAAAAATCATGTATGACGCTGCAGAGAACGACGATTTCGACCGGGAAGAAATACCGACCTACGAAGAGGTCGCAAAGCTCTATCCGAGACCGGGCCTCTACCGACCGGTGGTTCTGATCGGGCCACCGGGTGTAGGCAGAAACGAGCTGAAGAGGCGGCTCATGGCCACCGATCCCGATAAGTACAAGACACCTGTTCCTTGTAAGTTTCCGCGCGCGCTTTTCCCCCCTCGTCATCATATATATATATATATATATATATATCATAGTACATCGTCAGTTGTTAATTCAAAGCAAAGCTGCGGTCGACTTTTTCCTTTCTTCGTTGATCGAGGTCATTTATTCTCTTCAGACACCTCCAGGCCACCGAGACCCGGCGAAGTGAACGGCAAAGAGTATCACTTCATCAGCCGCGAGAAGATGGAAGAGGACATCGAGGCTGGCATGTTCATCGAATACGGCGAGTACAAGGGGAATCTGTACGGCACCGGTTGCGAGAGCGTCAGCTCGTTGATAAACGCCGGCTACGTGTGTCTGTTGAACCCTCACTATCAGGCCCTGAAGATGCTGCGGACTCCGCAGACGAAGCCGTACGTGATATACATAAAGCCGCCGAGGTTTGAAATATTGAAAGAGACGAGGAACGACGCCAGAGCAAGGTCGACTTTCGACGAGAGCAACTCTCGAGGTTTCACGGTAAGCGAACAAGCGTCAATCCTCCTCCAAGTCCCGCACTTTCTGAAAGTCTCGTCTTTTCAGGACGAGGAGTTCCACGAAATCCTGCACAGCGCCGCGAGAATCGAATTCCTCTACACTCATCTGTTCGACGAGGTGATCGTGAACGCCGATCTTTCCATGGCGTTTGAACAGCTGGTGAACGCTGTCCATCGAGTCGAGTCGGAACCGCTCTGGGTACCTGCCTCCTGGGTTCAATAAAACCCTCAAGAGTTCAAGATCGGGACATTCTCACGGGAAGAAAGGGAACGTAGCTGCGTACATATTTCCATCACCGATTACGATCGCCGGATGCTTCTCTCCAAATTTCTCAAGCTATGGTTTCTTTGGTGAAGCGCGATCCTTTGGGGGGGGGGGGGGGGGGGNCCCCCCCCCCCCCGTATAGCGCTTCAAATTGACGCGTACTTTCCGAGGATAATATCGACGATGCCTTTCCGCCCTTAGATATTTTATACACGTCTCTCTTTCTCTCTCACTTCTCTCTATCTTCAGATTATACGTGTGTATAAATGTACAAGTCGTTGGTTGGTACAGGAGAAAAAGTGTCGTTGATTGTATTTTTGCAGCGATCTCGATTTCTAACCTTGTGTCGTACACGATATGCTTGTTTCCCAGCGTCGAGAGTATCGTCGAGAGTATTTCGTCATTTCTTTTCCTAAATTTTTACTCTCACGAATTGGGGGAGGCCCTGCCCAGGGGAAATCTCGAATTTTGTATGTGAAGGGGCGAACAGCGGGTGTTAAAGTTATTAAAGTGATTTTGGGATCAACGATTATAACGTGACGTGAGTCGAGGAAGATTCCTTTTCTTTTTTTTTTTTTCGAAGAATTTGTGACGAGTCCAAAAAAAAGAAAAAAGTAAAGAAAAATACTTTGAAGTATTTAGCAATCGTTACCGCCACTCATGACCTTTGATCCCAATTGTTGTTGATTGTTGCCAAATAAGTATCGTACCTAGAACACGACGAGGGAGGAACCACCTCACCGGTTATTGTATTTTCCACCTGATCAGCATTGCCACGATATCGCTATTTTTTTCATGATTATTAAACGGCTGCCAGCATGAGGAAGATTTATGCACGCCACACTCTATTGGCGTTGCATCGAATAGTTCATCCTCGATGTAAACTCTGTATGTTATCGAAATATAGCATTACACACTTTCAAAGCGCGTGTCGTCTTTGCCTCGTCTCGCGCGCGACAAGCATTTTGCACGGTGTGACGTAACGGGCAGAGAAGTTTCCGGTCTTTGTCGTCCAATGCACGAGACGACGACCGAAGGGGGAAAAAAAGCCACAAAATTTATTTTGTAATTTTCGCGTAAAAAGTTGCACGTTGTTCGTGCTTCTTTATCCTCGAATTATTCTTCTCTGGCTTTGATCTCTCTGACGAAGAGATACGTGTGCGCGTACGATGGAATTAAAGCCGCGTGTAGCACGTAACGGTTCTCGTTATTAGCCAAACTGCTATTTCTGGCAGTGTCTCGGTTTTCTAATTGAACTTGAATCATCGGAGCTTCCCGAACACGTGCTAGTACGCGCATCGGTTCTCTGCTCTGCACGGAAATAGATGCAACGACACGCACCAGCTTACCCTCGAGTTAACTCGAGTAAACTCGAGCATGCTCGAGTAAACTCGAGCTCTTTGTTTCTCACCTTGGTTGGTCAGTGACGCTCGGCGATAGCGAGTAATTAGTAAGAGACAGGGACGAGATTCGGCAGAGTTTTACTAACGTAATAATTTCCGTGCCATGTCGAGAGCAGCCTGGCCTGAATTCGCGGCTGCGCGAATCAAAGACCGCTCTCTCGAGAGTGACTGCCGCGAATAGTTTTTCAGGCAAAGGGTGAAGGATTAAACCTTTGGCCCCAGTGTCGAATCAACCCTTACCTCAGCCAACAGATCGCTCCTGATCGGATTAATGGCGCCGTTTCTGCCGCACGCTCGTACACGCGATCGACCGCTGCCAACGCGTTGTTATCTCTCTCAATAAGCTGTGCTCAGCAAAACCAGACGAACAAAGTGGTCCCTTTCAACAGTGACGAGGACAAGATTCCCTATGCATTACCTGTATCGCAAATCGAGCAGCACAAATGAATACAGGTAGGTGGACATTATTTTTTTTTTTTTTAATATTCTCGAAACTGAGCGAATTCTCAAAGTCGTGAGAAAGTTCGAGCTGTTGACGTTGGACGAATTTGGAGAAATTAAAAAAAAAAAAAAGCAGAAGACTTGAAAGAACTGTCTGAACTGTTTGGTCCAGTTTATTTGCAGCGGTTCGACGCGAATTATTAAAGAGCCGTTAACGAACCACGGTCGCGGTATTAAGCGACAAATTTACCGGATCCGCGCCGACCTCGTTTAAAATTAAACCGAAGCCGGTCGGTTTAATGGAAAAGAACGTGTTCTTACGTGGACGCTGAAAACCGATCCACGTAACCGAGACGGCGAGAGAGAGAATCGTCATCGGCAAAGATTCGTCAGCGAGGTTATTATCGTCCTCAAAATGTGTCAATGACACGGTGGCTAGCACGTGAATTATCAACGAAAACGCGATTATAATTTCTGATGATGTCGCGTGCACGTTTGACGGCCTTCGTCCGTTTGCCTCCTATGAATTTTCATTAAATTCGCACGCGCTCCATCACGGCCACGTGTTCCAAGCACCCACGATCGTTAACGAAAATTTCGAACGAGCCACGAAATTATTAACTCTTTGCAACGCTTGGAAACGATCTTTTGCCGATCTGTCGACAATAGCGAGCGAAGTATAAAGAAAGAATTTACAATTCTAGTCAAATTTACAATTTTGTTTTTTTAATTTACAATCTTTCACGTATGTATCTTATTTTTTTATTTTTTTTTGTGAAACAACTGAAGCATCGAATGAAANACCCACGATCGTTAACGAAAATTTCGAACGAGCCACGAAATTATTAACTCTTTGCAACGCTTGGAAACGATCTTTTGCCGATCTGTCGACAATAGCGAGCGAAGTATAAAGAAAGAATTTACAATTCTAGTCAAATTTACAATTTTGTTTTTTTAATTTACAATCTTTCACGTATGTATCTTATTTTTTTATTTTTTTTTGTGAAACAACTGAAGCATCGAATGAAAAAGATATTACCACTTGATAATTAATATTCGAAATTTATTGAGATACAAGTTCTTTTTAAAAATATCCAAAAATCCCTGTTATTAATCAATTGAATACTTTCAATTTTTTCTTAATTAGAGGACGAAATAAGATATTACCACTTGATAATTAATATTCGAAATTTATTGAGATACAAGTTCTTTTTAAAAATATCCAAAAATCCCTGTTATTAATCAATTGAATACTTTCAATTTTTTCTTAATTAGAGGACGAAATTATTAACTCTTTGCAACGCTTGGAAACGATCTTTTACCGATCTGTCGACAATAGCGAGCGAAGTATAACTTTGTTCAATGCGATCATCACCAAGTTAGTTCAATCTCTTGGAAAATTTCCTCCGCCATTTTGCAAAGAACTTTCGCAAGAAGTTTCTAGTCCACGCGAATCATTCGAATAGTAATTGCCTTTTTTGAAATTCTGTTATTTCTACCAACACAATTATCAGCAATTATGAAAGATTTTACAATTCTAGTCAAATTTACAATTTTGTATGTATCTTATTTTTTTATTTTTATTTTTTTTTTTTGTGAAACAACTGAAGCATCGAATGAAAGAGATATTACCATTTGATAATTAATACTCGAAATTTATAAAAAAAAATCCCTGTTATTGATGAATTGAATACTTTCAATTTTTTCCCCTCTTCTTAATTGTCTTGGAGGATAATCGAGAGCGCAAGAGAAATCTCGTTCTTCTCACAGAAAATCGTAATCGCTGGTTACACACGTCAGCCGAAATAACTCGAGCTGGCAATAATTTTTGCAAGATCGATAAACAGCCGCGGAGTCATCGCGTCAGAATCGATCGAGGTTCTCATCGTGCATAGAGGAGAATTGAAAATATTGGCTTAACGCCAGGCTGGTGGCGACGACTACGACGATAAGGCTGTCGGGTAAATGTAACACACCGCCGAAATAAGCACGCTCTAGCAAAAAGGCGAGAGTGTGTGCACGACCGTCGAAAAGTTCGCTCAACCAAGATCATCGTCGTCGTCATCATCGTCATCATCTCTCGCTCTCTCGAGCTCCTCGATTGCGCAAACACCTCGCAACAGAGACGAAATTAACGTAGCCGATTTTACTCGGTTAAACAATATTTCCACTTTCTCGTTTATCAGTTCGATCGGGGAGGGCAACATGCTACCTGGAACCCGAGACGATCGATCGACTTGACGTCTCTCTTATTATCGGTAGCACGCGTCTCATGGAGTCCACGTCGACGATGACGAAGAATCAAGAGAACGAGTACCATTCCAGGAGAATTTCTCTATCCAGTGGGATAAAGTGCCGTCGTGATGTGCAAGACGCCATGTATCGAGTAAGCTTTCGTTCCTCCTTTCGTGTTCAACCATTTTCAACTGCAAGTACGCGATCCATTGATTTGACGATCGTTTCTACAAATACCAAGAACATAACTGGCCCGTTGACAGAGTAGTTGGTTTAATCGAAAAAAAAAAGAAAAAGAAAAAAAGAGTGGCCAGAGGCGGAAGAACAAGGCGCGTACTCCTTTCTTTCCGACTTAACCGACGTATAAATAGCGTTTAGTTGAAACGGACTAGCGGTAGAACTCGCGTGCACGTCTTACCAGCCGATCCGGAAGGCACGACTCCGCTTTTCAAGGAGCTTCTCCTACNGCACGACTCCGCTTTTCAAGGAGCTTCTCCTACTCCGGACGCGGCGAGAGAGAGACGCCTCGGAGTGTCTGTTGATCCGCGAACACGGCCAGTGATTTCCGAGAGTTTCCGCGGGAACCATCGATTTCCAACCAGAGCCGCTCTCGTTCTCCTTTCCTCCGCTTGAAACCGTCGGTTCAAAGTTCCTCCATTTTTCTCTCTAGTAAGTGAGTCTTTCGACCGCTCTCGTAGTAGAAATAGTAGAAATTAATCCCAACGTTTATAATCCGCGTACGCATTTCCAACGTTTCTGCTTTTGTCACTCGCTGCGCAACGACGTTTGCTTAATTAAGTGGAAGAAATCCATTTAATAATATGCACGAGTGATGGGAACAGGAGGAAGATAGCCGAAGGCTAAGGTGCAATTCTCTGGCGACAAAGGTCAACAACACGAGCATCGTCGCGTCCAGGGGAGAGCTCGCTCGAAATAACTGCACGACGTCGTCCACCGTCGTTGACAGGAAGGACAAGATTGGTGCCGTGAATGGTACACGTAGCAAACTTCACCGCCACTTCACCAAACAACAGCCCCCCAACGAGATCCTCGCAGCGTCCGTGGATCGCGACAGATCTATTCGCAAGTCCTTCTCTGTACCCGATTATCTCCGAGAAAGTACGTACCTGTAAATTCGACACGTTATTCTTCTGATACGAAGTAGGAAAAAGCAAAGGCACCTGGATTCTTCAGCTTTCAGGTCTGAAAACACGTTCGAATGACATTCCAGGTTTCTCGACGACGCGGAGGATCGATCGGAAAGCGACGGAGGAAGGCATTCTGAAGAAATCGTCCGCATTTCTGTCGAGTCTCACCCACTCTGCCGCTAAAATTAGAGCGAGCAAGCTAGACGGAAGCAAGCAATCGGAACTTTGTTACCGTGAGAACACCTGTTCGACGCATTCGCCTCTGAGGCGATCACTTTCCATCCTGAGCACCGTGACCAACGATCTCGAGCCGTCTTTTCGACGTCGTTCGCCGAGCGTGCAAACGTTGCCTGTCGAACGCCGGAGGAGGAGCGGCACTCGCGTGAAGAAATCCGTGTCGTTCAGTTCAGACACGAGTTTCGAGGAGAAACGTCTGCCTTACAGAAGAGTGGCTGTTCACGAGGTCAAAGTCTACCACAAGGGTGTTTTGCAAGGTAATTCTCCATTCTTTTCGTCTTTTCGTTCCTTCGCGTCTGAAACTAACACAAAACTTGTCAGTTGTTTTGCACACATTCTGTGCTCGCGACCGTCCTCTTGTTTTCTTTGGAGATCCGTCAAGAAGAATATGCATAGCGGGCGCCGACTGAATAAACGAACGGGGGAGAAAATAGAAGTCGAATAATACGACGCGTTGAAAGCGCGCGATTAAAGTGAATGCACGGTTCGAATCATCGATTCGTTATCAAACAGCCACACCATCCACGTAAATAATTAATTAAATTGTAGGCAGATTTTATGAACAAGTGAACTAACATTATGAAATTTACTTTAAAGGATTAAATTCATTAAATTGTATATAGGCAGATTTTATGAGCAGGTGAACTAACAAATTTATACCTTGAAGAATTAAATTGATTAAATTGTATATAGGCAGATTTCAAGAGCAGGTGAACTAACACTATTAAATTTATACTTTAAAGAATTAAATTGATTAAATATATACATAGACAGATTTTATGAGCAGGTGAACTGACACTATTAAATTTATACCTTGAAGAATCAAATTGATTAAATATATACATAGACAGATTTTATGAGCAGGTGAACTAACACTATTAAATTTATACCTTGAAAGATTAAATTGACTAAATTGTAAATAGGCAGATTTTATGAGCAAGTAAACTAATTAAATATAGGTAACATTATTAAATATATATCTTATAGAATGAAATTGATTAAATTGT
The DNA here is from genome assembly GCA_002806875.1 of Lepidotrigona ventralis hoosana. Classification (NCBI taxonomy): domain Eukaryota; kingdom Metazoa; phylum Arthropoda; class Insecta; order Hymenoptera; family Apidae; genus Lepidotrigona; species Lepidotrigona ventralis. The sequence goes on from NIPQ01092731.1 coordinate 32,002, forward strand.
ACATAGGCAGATTTTATGAGCAGGTGAACTAACACTATGAAATTTATACCTTGAAAGATTAAATTGATTAAATTGTATACAGACAGATTTTATGAGTAGGTGAACTAGCACTATTAAATTTATACTTTAAAGAATTAAATTGACTAAATTGTAAATAGGCAGATTTTATAAGCAGGTGAACTAACACTATTAAATTTATACCTTGAAGAATCAAATTGATTAAATATATACATAGACAGATTTTATGAGCAGGTGAACTAACACTATTAAATTTATACCTTGAAAGATTAAATTGACTAAATTGTAAATAGGCAGATTTTATGAGCAAGTAAACTAATTAAATATAGGTAACATTATTAAATATATATCTTATAGAATGAAATTGATTAAATTGTACATAGGCAGATTTTATGAGCAGGTGAACTAACACTATGAAATTTATACCTTGAAAGATTAAATTGATTAAATTGTATACAGACAGATTTTATGAGTAGGTGAACTAGCACTATTAAATTTATACTTTAAAGAATTAAATTGACTAAATTGTAAATAGGCAGATTTTATGAGCAGGTGAACTAACACCATTAAATTTATACCTTGTAGAATTAAATTGATTAAATATATACATAGACAGATTTTATGAGCAGGTGAACTAACACTATGCTACTTATACCTTGAAGAATTAAATTGATTAAATTGTACATAGATAGATTTTATGAAATGAACCAGCTATTTTCCATAGAATTGCTCTCCGTTCGACGCTAATTTTCGCTAACCAATTTTTCTTTTTTTTTTTATTTTTTGTTACCAATACACACTCAGCTTTGTTACAATTGATGAGAAAGAGAAATACGTCTGTCGAACGAACAGCCTGTTTGTTGTTTCTCCTCCTTATCTTCTGCATCTCGCCGATCGTGAAGTGAAATCGTGAAAAGTTTTGTCTTGCCAGACACGTAAAAATACTCGGCTGATTGCGTAGATCGTGGCGTGCTCGAGGCGGACACCGCGGGAAAAGTGCCGTCCTCGTGGCAAGCGACCTGCGAGGGCGCATCGGCCCTTCTCAGGGCAGCCAGAGATGCCGACGACACTGCCCTCGAGCAAATCGCTGCACACCTGCGAAAATTCGGCCTCGCAGACATGGACGTCAATATGGCTGACAGCAGCGGCAGGGTAAGTCATCAAGTTGATCAGTCGTCACTGAAAATCATTCTGATCTCGAGTCTCAGAAAATCGTTATTATCATTGTGGGAAAAAAATTTACCAAAAATACCACCCTTTTTTTAATCTAGCAGACAATTGCTGTTTTGTTGGAAATTCGTCGAGTACAAAAAAAAATATCTGTATATCTGTCATCGTTTTTTCAATCTAAAATACTTGACTCGTTAAAAATGATTTAATCAGAAAATTATTAGTGAATTAAAAAATTACATAAATACAAAACGTCGTATCTGCCATTCCTTTTTAATCTAATACCTACAGATAATTGCTATTTTGTTGAAAATTCGTCGAATACAAAAAAATACAAATTACTGCATTTGTCATCGTTTTTTAATCTAAAATACTTGACTCGTTAAAAATATTTCATTTTTCAATCTATAGATAATTGCTATTTTGTTGGAAATTTG
>NIPQ01092732.1:0-16012 GCA_002806875.1 Lepidotrigona ventralis hoosana
TTTGTTTTTTTTTTTTTTTTTTTTTTTTTTTTTTTTTTTTTCTTTTTTTTTTTACTTCGGTAGGTTACTCTGTAAGAAAACGTAAAAAGTAATGTGTATATATAAACGTCGAATTAAGAGCTACGGTTAAGTACGGTTCCATTTTTATTTTGTTCGCCCGTGTATGGGTAAGACACTTTTTATTAAAGATGGAGCCTAGAGCGTTTAACTATAAATCTAGTATCTCTGAAACAATATTAATACATGATAAGATAGGAGGCTTACAATATTGGATAAGTTCATAAATTGTTCATCAGCAGTTCTAATGCTGTGTGTTTTGAAATATTTTACAATTATTGAAATAAATACTCACTCAGAGCAACAGGAATGTTTCGTCAACGTACTCAAATCACAATTTGTGTTAAATTATCATTTGATATACATATAAATCATTTTGAAATACATGGATAATATAAATAATATAAATAAATCATATTACGAAGGAGACTAACTACATATTTAGTAATTAGCAAATAATAAATGATCACGTACACGTATCACAGCCATTTAAATAGCCTAGAATTTTAGATTTACAAACGTCAACAGTATCGGGCAACAAAAAGTTAAATAAAACGTAACGAAAGACAGGATAATTATTCATCATGATCAGAAAAATCGTCACCAAGTCAAATACGTTGCTCAGAGATTATCGTTGTCCACAGCATTCTCTCATAGGTTGAATTAAAATTACGTCGACATACATACATGTACACAAATCATGCTTATAAATTTATTATAATAAATGTATAAGTAAGGCTGATTAAACGCGCACCTTCCCCCATATATTCGAACATGATTGAATCGTTCTCTCTCCATTTTATTGCAGCCGCTGATACAATACTGTCGCAGTGTCTTCAATTGCATCCGCGATCAAAATGGATTCTATCGTGTTCAGTCACGAATAAATCAATAAATCAATGGATTAGGAATAAATACGCGATCGTTCAGTAAGACTTTATAAAATGAAGAGAGAGACAGTTTAATCGTCCAGTGTTCTCTGTGTGATGATCTTGCGATGTTGCGATGTAGGACTAGGTATTCAATGATTTCAAAGTTCCTTCTAGTTTTAGAACGTGGCAGTAGAATAAGTACACCTTCGTCGCAACGATGGAGTAACTCGATCGATTCTGACCTAATCCTTTAATTTATTACCATCAACAATGGTGTGCGCATATATTATTACTTTTCAGTTGACAAAAATGTTTTCCCTTTTCTAAACTCTAAAAAGTGAAATAATTGTTTAAACAAGTTGACCACTGATTTCTTGAAATTGCAATTTTCGTTTATGTAGCACAAGTTCCGTGCCATGTGTACCACCGGCGGTACACGATTAAACTTGATCTTCAGGCCACGTGTACCACAAGTGGTACACGATGTGATAGCTACTCTAAACAAGAGAACTGTTTATCGTTTGATGATGTAATGGAAGATTGTGTGATAATATATCAACCTTTAGTCAAAATATCAAATTTTGGCCTGAACAAACAAAAGGCAAAAATGGCTTGGCACGGAACGTGTTAATGTTAACTAGCTTGGGAATTTGAAACGTTCGATATAGGATTTGGTGGATCGTTCGAGTTATTGCGTCCTTGCTTCAAGGCAAAGTAAGTTATCGGTTATTGATGTGTTTTAACAATTATCCCTTTTAGACTTTGCGGTATCCTTGATAATGTCTATCGCTGTGAATGCCATATCGATGATGATAAGTCTAATCCCGCGAAATCATTCGCATGAAATACGTCCCTCAATAGTTATTATTCGAAGCTAACTAGATAATAACTATACGTTTTACGCATTCCTTCCCAATCTGCCTTCTTTTTTCTCTGTCCTCGTTCTCGAGGATCACGCGTTTCGTTCGTTTAAATCGAAATCTCGGTGAACTTTCTTACGAAGTGTGGGAAGTGAACGTCGAAAAAATGTATTCGGCTATTAAAAATCTATTCGATGATTTATAAACACTAAAAAAAGTCGCTATCCTTATTACAAATCGTTTTTCATATTTCGTAGTTTCGAAGGATTTATGCTTCTTCCTCCTTAGTTTTCTTCTTCTCCCTTTTTTTGCCTCTGCGATACAAACCGGCGAGCCTGGAGTTTGTTTCTTCCTATTTTTAAACGTATTTTTGCACGTGCGAGCATGGTGTTCGCGCCTTTTTATATCACTCAAAAGGATCCTTGAGAAAAAAAAATACATTTTGAACTTTGTCCCTTTCAAATATTATTATCGAGGATCGCGACTAGAATGGAGATGAAACTTCAAATGAAACTCTGAACACGTTTCAAACATTTTTACTGGAATATGATACTTCATTTTGTAATTTAAAAAAAAAAAAAAAAAAAAATTTATTTGNTATTTGTAACGAAATTCTAAAAGAATATCTTATCGATATTATTTCAACGCACAATGAGTAATAAACTGAATAAATCGTCGATTATGATATCTATTATAAACACGGGGGGGAGGGAGACAGTGAAAAAGGGTTGTTGTGATCCCATTTCGATTTCGTATCTGGAGAAATTCGGTCCCGTTGAGGCCCTCGAGGACAAGGAATTCTATCGTCGTTCATCTGAATTGAAAGCTTTCAAAGCTGACAATACGACTTGTTACGAATGCATTGCTCTGGTCGAAATATATTCACGTTTGTAATATTTCTTATGTAATTGGTTTCGATACATCGGAAGGAAAGATGTATAAGAAACTAAGAAACTGCGTACGTATAACAGCGAGATTCAATTCGATCGTGTAAATTATCTCACGAAAAGTGGATTCAAAGTTTCTGTAGTGAGTTCTTTTATTTTTAATTAATGTCGACTATGAGAAACAAATCATTTTGTAAAACTTTAATAAGTGAAGTGTATGGAAGTTCTCGCATTCGACACATGGGAACAACATATGGAGAACAATAACCGGAAATGAAAGCAGAAGTCGGAAGCAATGATGCAGATGGTGGCTTTAGTTGGTCCCGAACATGAGTTAGTCAGGTTTGTGTACAAATCTTTATCAAACGATGAATGAAACATTGAAAGTAAATAGCAATTAATTGCAACTGTATGTAACAAGTAATATACTAATAAATAAATAAATTTCCTTTTCATTGTAATTATGGTCTCTACATCTAAATGGCGAACATTTTTTTTTTAAAGAAAAAAACGAAGCAAATAATAATTGACATAAAAATTTGAAATGAAAAACAACAAATTATAAAAAAAAAAAAGAAACAACAAAAATATAAGTTTTTATAATACGATTTTTATACAATTTTTAAACATAAAACATAAAAAACAACAAATTATAAAAAAAAAAGAAACAATAAAAATACAAGTTTTTATGATAGCGAGGACAAACGATTTCTGCACAAACCCATTCTAAAAGTTTCGCGCATGGAATTGTGTCGATCGTTGCATTGCGGATCTCAGCTCATGGCAACACTGCGCGTGTCGAACATAATATATGTATGTAACATCTCTCCCTCTCTCATTCTCTCTTTCTTCCCTTCACTCTCTCTCGTTCGATTCGTTCTTTCTCTCTCATTCTCTCGATATAGCGATTTTAAACATTATTTATTAACCTATGCGGCCCTACGATATACGGATGAATGTTCCTTTGGCAGTTTATTTACATGCGAGTTGAGCCACGGCGCCGAAAATATCATACGGCAACGAATTTCGATGTCAAGCAACCTGCGAATTACGGAACATTTCGAAAAGTTGTAACACGAAAGTTGAAATCAATAGACTTCCCTCTCGTGTAGCGTAGCAACACCTTTGAAAATGTCCCGTCTTTCATGGAGAGCGTCGTTGCGGATATTAGCAAGTTGATCCTTCAAATTTTTGCTTATAAATCGTTCAGGAGAACGTTTACAAATAGTACACGAGTATAAAAGGGTTTGAAATGTTACAATCTAACGTTCCCGCAATTTCTATTTATTCAATTTGGAGATGTTGAATTGTTTCAAATGAAATTAATTATAGAATCATAATGAAAGTAAGAAATAATTTTAATAGAGTGATAATGTTGTAGTTACTTTCGTTTATTAGAAAATTCTATGTAAAAGAAACGCAGCAGTGCTGCTATTGCGTTTTACAAAATTTTTTAAAGGATATTTATTGGAACGCTCGTACTATATAATATTTTCGTATTAATATAATGTTAGGGTTTATAATGAAGCATATTTGGATTTATGTTATATTATTTTAAATTCAATGTAGTGAAATACCATTAAAAAGTGGTTTCTGTTTGTTATGTAATAAGAAATGTTATAATAGTATACTATTGATACTATTAGCACAAATAGTATGATATTATAACAGTATTATAATAGTGCAGTATAAATGTATATATGTATATATTGCTATCATGAAATTATTTGAAACTTTAAAACTTATAAAGTACTATACTTTTTTAAAGTATAAAGTACCTTTATATTATTATTTCTCAACTTCTAATTTCAACGAAACAATACCCTCCATTTACCAACATAATCCATAGCTCAACTGCAGCTACCATAACCATGTTATTTACAGAAACAATACGATCATATAATTGAGATATCTTGCGCTGTTAGTTCCATTTAATTTTGTACCCCCGTTTTCCTCGTCATTTTCACTGGCAGTGTCTCCCTTTGCCTCAACAATAGTATCTAGACGTTCCATTGTACCCCTTTGATGGTGATGACTACTTGACAAGTCACTGTCAGGTGTCTCATCCGAGTCTACATCAATCATATGGTCATTAACTTGAATTTTTACTACAGCATCTACTGGATATTTCCCTTCGTCACTGGATGATGTTGTTCCCCTTTGTGATCCTACTCTACTCGATAATATTCTCTCATCTTTTTCACAACGAGGACAATTCTGACCATTGGACGAACCTTCGTCACTCTGACATCTGAAGCATATTAAATCACCTTCGCTAGAGAAATCACAATGCTCACATTGAACGATTTGACCATTTCCGTGACAGATTTCACAGACAGGACTGTCATCGTCCTGCTTTAAGTCTCTATCTTCATAGTCTCTTCCGTCGTGTTCCTGTTCATATTTTTTGGACCAACTTCTTTGATAGTCTTGATCACGATAGAACGACCTAGGTGAAGAAGATTGACCACTATATTCTTGATCATGATATAGCGACCGAGGGGAGGATATATGAACTGGACTTTTATATGTGCGAGATGTTCCTGGTTCCTGATGTCGATCATCAAAACGTTCCTCAACATATCTACTAGAATAGGAGCCAGGGGTTTGTGGTCTGTACGTGCAAGTACGAGTTTTCTGATCACACTCACTGCATAACAATAGATTTGACTTGCTGCCAGGCTGGGAAGCATAACCATTACAAGTGCCGTAATATCTCTCATCCTCGTCACTTTCAAAGAAATGTTGACTGAGGCTACCAATTGATTTTGTGTCGCTCGATCTACCAGAGATTCTAGCTCCTTCAGGTTCTTCTTTGTCATCTGCTGCATATCTGTTTAATAAAATGATAGATATGTGATACAAAATTCACGAAGGACTAAATAATAAGATACAAGATAATAAGATATATACCTATCGTCTGTAGCGTCAGCCAAATAGTGTCGTATTCGCGCTATCTTTGTTTTGCCGCGCTCTCGCGGCCTTGTTTCTTGTTAAATGATACTTTCTCGATTTCTTTCATTGTTATCTTCCAAACTGGAGGACGAGCTAGCACCGCAAATCTGCATCTCAATTTCAGCCAATCGATTCTCCACTTCCCACTGTTTTTGATTTAGTTTCGCGCTCATTGCCGCGTTTTCAGACTCCAAGCAAATTAAACGTTCGCGAAGACGTTTAATTTCGGCCAGTAAAGCTTCGTTAGTGCCTAAAAGTGGCGTGGCACCTTCGACTAATTGAGTCATGCTGCTGGTCATGCCTAGAAAGAATAATATATGGTTTGTTAATTAATGAACCAATAAACAATATCAACGTAATAATTTATTTATCCATATAACGTCAAATAGTAATAATTATAGTTTATTAATTTGTTGTTAATAAAAGTGTAAGAGAAAGTATGGATTATTAATACATGTTATTTTAAATAAACTTTATACTTTTCTCAATTAAGTCATTCTTGTTCTGCATGAATGACTTTGTTTTTTTATTAAATTCATTTAGACAGTATCTCCTTATTGAATCACTGTTTGTGACGATCGATTTACAACGAATGTAATACTAACGTCACGTATGAATTTATACCTTTGTAATTTAGTAATTACATATTTTGTGATCATAAATGACGTATGATTTGATACTTTGAGAGACAAATATATATCACGAATTATCTTTCGACTAATAAAATATTATTCTATTGCAATATCTGTAATACTTCTTGTTATAATTTTCAATTATTTAATTTACGTTATGTTCAATATATGCAAATCTTATTATATAACATATAACTTACATGCATGTATCTACGTAATTAATGAAAAGCAGAGTTGTTGAAATGTAAATGTTTAAATGTACGAGCCAATAACTCTTTTATGATTAATACCATTTTATGACAGACAATCGATATCGCTGTTACGTTATTCAAATTATTAATTACTTTCTTGCATTTTCAATTTTATCTTCTTAGTTTGTAATGCAACTTCATCAATTACGTAAAATATATGCAAAATACAATCACAAAGTATATCAAGTATTAGATATTGATGTGAATTTTTATTAACAAATATACTTGTATTTCTTATTTATGATTACTTATGAAGAAATAAGATAAAAAAATTAGTAAATAAGATAAAGAAATAAGATAAAAAAATTATTTTCTTACCTTTCGGTAAAAGATTTATAATTTATTACTATGAAGAAATAAAGTTCGAAATATAGTGTAATGCAATATCGTCAAAAAGAAAGTTAACTTTCTTTCTATAGGCTTTGGATTTGTTTCTTGCGAATAAAATTAAATGTGTAAAATAAAAGTTGTTCTACTTCTAGAATTTCTAAAAGACAAATTTTCAGAATCAATAAAGTATAATAAAGTGTAATACGAAGAAAGAGAATACTTTAGATTAATAATAAATCGAAATAATAATTAAAGAAATAATATTTATTATGCAGTCTTGTTTTCTATTGTAAGAAAATAGATTTCGATGGTTTGTTAAGTTAACTTGGTTTATTATCTGTTCAGTATTTATTATTTCGATTTAAAATTATTAAAATAAGTAATAATAATTTCATTTGATATATAATATTCTGTTTTGATAAAAGTTTAATTAATTTTGGTATATGTATACAAGAGATTTATGTTTAAATAAAATCTCAAACATACATAAGTTAAATTTTAATTAAATAATTATATTTAGATAAGAATTACTATAATTTATAAAGTTGACAGGTCGTTGCTGGATTTTTTAAGATTTAAAGAATAATTTTGTATCATTTGTGTCTTTCTTTAATTGTAATTTGAAGGAGCGCTTTTTAGATAAATTGGGGCTAATATTACAGCGTAAATAAACTTTAAAGTATTAGTTGCTAAGGATCATCGATGTTTTTTAAATCGGTTTTTGTTACAATTCATAAATTTTTTTTTTCTTAACTAAAACAGAGTATAATTTTTTTAAAATTAGAAGATTTTCATTGTTTATTGTGTCTTTATTATGAGATGATGGATTGAATTAAGAAATAAATTTTGAAACTGTTTTGAAGCTGGTAAAGATGTTGTTATGTTTGGCTTTTTTCTTTTAATATTATGATAATATTAACATTCAATATTCATATACTAAATTTAAGTTTGAATTTTTCATTAAAATTTCAAAATATCATACGTGTAGTACAATATAAATAATTATTAATTTCTGCCAGAAGCAATAACATACTAATAGAAAAATTTATATCATTTTTGGTAATAGTTTTGTATTAACAGTTTGAATGGTTTCTGATTGGTTCTGTACCTTCCTTCCCAATTAATAACTGATGGATAAATATATCTAATAATTAAATCATTTTACTAATATATTAGTAATAATCATATTATCAATATATCATGATCTCGTAATAATATTATCAATTTGTCACAGTCTCGTTCAACTGAAAGTTCCATTCGGCGAATTTCCTCGAGAATGAAACGTTTTTACAAGAAGCTACCCCAAAATCCCGAATTTATTCATGTACGGAAGATTCGGTTTCTCTTCTAAGTACTCTGGCGACGAGATGGTGGCCATTTACAACCAATAAGTCAGCGAATACCGCGCATCAAGCATGGAAAGCTTCAATTCCAACGGAAGAGGAGGAGGATTCCTTGGTGATTTAACGTCCATTAAATCACGAAGGAAAAATGCGTTCAATCTGACGGTCCGAGAGAGAGAGAGAGAGAGAGAGAGAGTTAAGAAAGAGAATCGGGGTCGAAGGATTCAGAAGGAGGACGTATATTTCCAGCCGGTGGCGTTTCAAGATGAAATACTTGCCAGAGTGGGTGGATTGTCTGCCGGCGGAGGGCTGTGCGGCCGCGGATTGTGGTGCCCTGGCGGTTTGATCCTCGCTGCTGTGGCCGCTGCTGGTGGCACTCATCGGACTATCCATGCTCCTCGCAACGTTGTTCGCGTTGACATTGTTCCCGGTGCTGGGCAAACCGCGCGACGTCACGGGACTCGGGCTGGGGGAGAACAACGAGTGGCCAGCCGAGTACGCGTGAGTGGACTTTGTGTCCACCGGTGAAACCCACATCTCCTCCAATGGTATACGACCTCGTGACTCCACGAGTCCTGGCGTGCTTTGACATCGTCCCATTGCAGCTGAAAGTTCGTATCGTGGGCGTAAAATGTCACATGCCAGAGGTATGAAGTTTCAGTCTCGGAGGGACAGTGTTGTTTTTAGTTCTGGTAAGACTTGTAGTTCATTTGGTTATGTGTTTCCCCATGTTATTCAGGAGTTATGCAGACTGATTGCCTTACAAGATGTATGCATTCAATCAAATAAACGAACAATGTGTGCGTTCATTGTATCTTAAAATAGCTTATCTTTAGCCAGAGTTTTATGTAGAGATGATATTGTAAAAATTTACTTTCAGTTAGAAGTTATTGGAGTTGGATTATCAAGTAAATTTGCATAGGGTTTTATTAAATTGTGTCCATCAGATGTACATATATTGTTATCTTGAGATTTTCTATGTATTGTTCATGTACTATAATATGTATTTTTATCCTTTATATATATTATGCTTCATGATAAAATATTATATGCTTACACTTATAAATGTTATATATTTATAAAGTTTTTTCATGCTTTGATATATTTGTATATTTATCTTAATTAATGAGTATGAAATTTGATATTTATAAGTTTATGTAGCATCAATAATGTTCTAATAATTATCATCCTCATGCTTTTTTTTTCTTTAGTTATTACTAATTTTTTTTATATTTTCTAAAAACACGTTTTTATTTAATATCTTTTAGTAGCAACATTATATTTATTAACAAATAAAAAAAGGAATAAGACAAATGTTTTTAAAAAGTTCTTTGCATTATACTATACATGTACTAAAAAATTCGCTACTATGATTACTAATAATTGACATTAGATGGTAAATATTATTTGAATATTTAATAATATTTCTTAGAATTTTAGTTTTCCCAGTTTTTGGAATATAAAGTGTATATGTTGTTTCATTTATAATTTCAATTATTTTCGTACATTATGTTAATTATAATAGGAGTTTTTTTTATTATTTACAATTTACACAACGTGTATTGCACGCGCAATGATCTTCTCTTAGATAAAGATTACAGCGCCAGTGAAACGGTAAAATATGTAACTACTTATACATTGCGATATTCGATTATAATCGATATAATTTTTCATTATCGATTCATATTGGTTAGAAACGTCAGTTTTACTCCGGAAACCATTGGAAGAAGAAGCGTCCAGGTAAAGTACAGAATCAAAGATTTTATATTTATTTTCGTATTGTCGAATACATTTGAGATTTAGGATAGCGAGTATTATTAAAAGATTTACATACATATGTACATTCAATTCAATCATTGATCAGAAATCAATCTATATGTATACAATGTTTCAAGGAACACTAAACTCCTATCGTAGGAAAAATTTTATGTGTATATTATTTCGAATTAACATTTTGAATTAACAATGAGATATGATTATATTCGTCAATGAAACCAATCTGAAAATTTATGTTACAGGTTACAAGATGTTTCTTGCAAACATGTATTCAGTAAAAGATTAGCGTAAGTATTAAAGATGGCACCACTAAATATTGAAGCTTATTAATATATACAAATCAGCAATAACAAAATATATTACTTACATTAAAATATTTTGTAAATTTCATGTAAGTTTAGATTAGTCTATGAATCTTATTATACATTGTTAGTGAAATTTTAAAATGTTTCGCATATATATATATATACAGCAATAACAAAATATATTACTTACATTAAAATATTTTGTAAATTTCATGTAAGTTTAGATTAGTCTATGAATCTTATTATACATTGTTAGTGAAATTTTAAAATGTTTCGCATATATATATATATGCATAAATGTTTCTACAAATATAATTAAAATTTTCTATTGAATTCTGTATACGACAAAATAGCGTCGCCCTTAATTACGTATGTATTACATATTTATCAATTTAATCAATTACATCTCATTCGTTCAAATTAAATTAGCGCAGTATTGATAAATGCACGATATTTATAAATATGCTCGATGTTGAAAATTTCCCCACTCTACCTCCACCCCCATCCTATGGAATTAGTTCACGAATGCGAATTCGTTCTGTTGAAAATTAACTGCATAATCCATTTCCCTCGATCATCCTTTTATTTTTTATATTCACGCTACTTCGTACCCCACTCTACCTCCACCCCCATCCTATGGAATTAGTTCACGAATGCGAATTCGTTCTGTTGAAAATTAACTGCATAATCCATTTCCCTCGATCATCCTTTTATTTTTTATATTCACGCTACTTCGTTTAATTAATGCACATTTTTATTCAATAATTTGTTGAATGTATATTTCGATTTAAATAAGTAAATGGAATAACTTTTAGATTTTGCTAGATTTTCGCAAAATAATATCATAATATACTAGAATATAATAATAATAATAATAATAATAATAACAACAACAACAGATAATATTTTTTTTTCTGTACAATAAACATCGCATTCTTTGTACATTGCATATTTTATTAATATGAGATAATATTTGAAATTTTAATAATAGATATTCAGAGTTGTAGTTTTTATAAGTCGGGTTATATTTGAATTATAAAATATTCATGGACACTTGATATAACATTTGGGAATACTATACACAATGATATTTTGAAAATATTGACTATACATTTTTTAGCATGATATTTCTGTAATTGTTACAAAATAAATTAATAACGAGCAATATTTTTTTAAAACAAAAACATTCCATAGCCATTCATTTTTATTATTGCAAATTTTCTGACAAATCATAATTACGTCTTTCAATATAAGTTATATATTTTTGTTAAAGATTTATTCGTCATTCCTTCCTCTTCCCCCTGTTTTCTAGGAAATTTACAATTGCCAGTGCAAACTTTGTAATAATTTTGTATTTTACTTCAATCAATTCTGAATTTTCAATTGAACATTATCATTGATATATTTTTATCTAAATTTAGTATTTTAGTATTTTACATTTATTTATTTTCTATCTAATTTAATTGAGATCTGTCTTTATCTTATCTTCTCACGTAATTAACAGTGCCTTTAAGAACAAATTATAATATTCTATTCTTCATTACAGATTTCTCTCACAATCACAGTGTTCGTTCCTTCTGTGGAATTCAGATGACACCGTTCTTCGCATCTAATCACATAGTATGAATTCGACAAGGGTAAGTGGTTGTAGTATCACGTAGACTTTCTGAATGTTTATTATACTTGTGAGTGGTAATATTTTTTTGTTTGTATTTTATTATTATTTTAGATTTTTGTCGATAATCGCGTTTTTGAATATTAATAATAATATTAATATAAATATTGATATGTTAATAGTGTACTTATTTCTGATTTATTACAATTGTTTGTAAAATCAAAATACATTCAGTATAATTATTTGTATGAATATAAAATATTTATATTATTTATACGAATAAACAGAATATAAATATTCAAACAAATGACGAATAATTACGATGATTTTAATGGAATGTTTTGTAATAGAGAAATTGAATATCTTTCGATTTTGTTGTTACGAATGATAAAACTTTTGCTGGATTATTGGCGAATAATATTGCATATTATAATTATCACAATTATTAAATAATATTTGATTTTATCTCGTAATTATAATTGTTCTAATTTCATTCGATTTTGTTGTTACGAATGATAAAACTTTTGCTGGATTATTGGCGAATAATATTGCATATTATAATTATCACAATTATTAAATAATATTTGATTTTATCTCGTAATTATAATTGTTCTAATTTCCCCCGTGGGAGACAGTAATTGCGTATATAATCCGTCAGCAACCATGAAGGATAAGCTTCAACGATTAGGGTTCAAATAAAACGCGGCTGATGTATTGATGAATGGCTTCCGGAGCTTCTCGATCCTTTGCTTTAATAGTGTATTTCGTTGATCCAGATGATTCATTGGTGGAAANTTAAAATATAGTTGTAATGCTATCTCTGATAAATTTTTCAAACACAGGTATTTAAACGTAATTTAAAAACGTAATTTTGACTTTTTAATACCAATACGTTTAGGTGTTTGTGCTTGATTAATAACTTTTTGCCAAGGGAAACACTACATATATAATTAATATTAATACTAATAGATATCAATTCAATAAATTTATAGTTTTTGTATTTTTTAGTTTTGCTATTTTTATAACTTTCGAATTATATCTGCACAACATTTCTCCTTTCTTTCTTCCAAGTATAGAGAAATATCTGGCGGGATAAAAACGAAACAACCTTATCCTTAAATTTCCCACAAATGATGTAATTCCACTTAGAGTTCATAAAACTAGAGATGTCCGAGAAAATTTTGGCAATCTAGAAAATCTTTAGAGAAATATCTGGCGGGATAAAAACGAAACAACCTTATCCTTAAATTTCCCACAAATGATGTAATTCCACTTAGAGTTCATAAAACTAGAGATGTCCGAGAAAATTTTGGCAATCTAGAAAATCTTGAGAATCCGATTGACTCCAAAGCGTGTTTCCCGAAGCACGTGTTTTCAATCGGTTCTCCGGGATTTTCAAAATTCTTCGAAAATTTTCGTAAAACACTACGTCGATCGTAGAATTACAATGATTAGATGAGAATCCGATTGACTCCAAAGCGTGTTTCCCGAAGCACGTGTTTTCAATCGGTTCTCCGGGATTTTCAAAATTCTTCGAAAATTTTCGTAAAACACTACGTCGATCGTAGAATTACAATGATTAGACAACGCGTGTGTGAATTCTTACCTTTCTCGAGAGGGGCCCTCTTGTACTTCTCCAGTCTCTTCACAGCGATCGCTTCCAGCCTGATCCTGGCCGCAGGATACTCCTTCAGAACGTCCCACATATCCTTCTTGCTGAGGACGAACAGGTCCGAATAGCCGACTGATCGCACGCTGGCTGTTCGTCGGTTACCTGCGTCAATGTAGCTATTTATTGGTTATCGGGATGCATCAAGCTTTCTTTCGCATCCGCTCGGGAACGATCGATCGGCCCGATCGTCCCCTTTCATCGTACGTCGATCGTGTAAGCCTGTCTTACACGATCGACATCGCCAACTTCAATAGTGCCATATTAAAGCATAACCTTGGCCTCATAAGCCGTAAAAATCATGCTTGACAAAATCTTATTGAAAATCGATAAAACTACGTGGTGTTCTATTCGTGTGTACGTGTGTGTGTTTAAAGTAGGGTTGAAATTCTTTTTCTCTTAAATAATATGTGATTACGAGATGTGTGAGTAAATATATATGTTTTATACACACGGTCGTTCATGAAAGTATTATTTGAACATTTACTATAGAAAGATTACAATTTCGTTTCGTTTAAGATAAAGCTTCTACTTCGATAATCTCTGAATTCGTTTTTTTTTTTTTCACGTACAGTAAAATTGTAAAGATTCAAACATCTCTAGACTAGATTTGTTTTGTTATTTGTTAATTCTATTTTGATTATTTTAAAATTCCAATCGAGTGATAGTCGAAACTCGTAAATTAATAAAATTTCAAAATATTCTTTATGATACACATGTAGTAATATGTATTCCAATACTTTCATAAACCCGTGCATTCTATTTTGATTATTTTAAAATTCCAATCGAGTGATAGTCGAAACTCGTAAATTAATAAAATTTCAAAATATTCTTTATGATACACATGTAGTAATATGTATTCCAATACTTTCATAAACCCGTGCATGTAAGCACATATTAGATTGGTCCATATGAAATCTCATTTCAACTGACCCATTGTTTAATTCTTAATTATTTTTTTATTCTGTTCTTAATCCTTTTTTTTTTGTCTATGTATTTGTATTGTAAACTTGAGATTTCAGAGTTCATTTCAGATCCGAGATAACTCGGGTTAATTTTATCGAGAAAATTAAAATTTAACCTCTCCATGCTCTTCTTAAATAATTTTTTTTTTTGTCTATGTATTTGTATTGTAAACTTGAGATTTCAGAGTTCATTTCAGATCCGAGATAACTCGGGTTAATTTTATCGAGAAAATTAAAATTTAACCTCTCCATGCTCTTCTTAAATAATAATCGATGTAAGTAAAGGCTAGAATAGTGAAATATTTCAAATATCACTAAATTCATTTGTATGTGCAATCATTTGCAAGAATATAAATTCTTTTTATAGTATAATATGATTCATATATTTTCATAGCAGTATTTAGCACTTTTTAAATAATAATCGACGTGAATGTTTAAAACATTTCAAACCAGGTTTAGAGGTTTATTACTGAAAGTTAAAAATGATAAGAACACTGATTGGAAAAATAAACAGAATGAACAGATATAAAAGATTTTAAACAGATATGAAAGATTTTACGAGAAAAGGGACTTCATCTAAATTATTCAAAGAAAGATTCAAGATTTTTTTAGAGTTATAGTAATAATCGAAAGTAACAGTGTAGAAATGTTGATGTCCTCAGAGGTATTAGAGTTTCTTATAAATCTGAAATGAAATTAGCCAATCGTTGCAGCAATTTATTTTAACTAAAATTATTCTAATTTATAGTAATAATCGAAAGTAACAGTGTAGAAATGTTGATGTCCTCAGAGGTATTAGAGTTTCTTATAAATCTGAAATGAAATTAGCCAATCGTTGCAGCAATTTATTTTAACTAAAATTATTCTAAAAATACTTTTCCATTTTGAAAAGGACTGAAGTTTCATTTGATCATGTCTCATACGTACCAATCTAATAATATTATAATAAAAAGATTCTACTGAAATAGTCGTGAAATTGGAATTTCTTTTGGGTGCCTAATACTTTTCCATTTTGAAAAGGACTGAAGTTTCATTTGATCATGTCTCATACGTACCAATCTAATAATATTATAATAAAAAGATTCTACTGAAATAGTCGTGAAATTGGAATTTCTTTTGGGTGCCTTACAATAGGATCGTGAACGATTTGAACTTTAAAAAGACAGTTTTCTAAAATAGGCTATTAAAATAAACGATATCGAAAGCAGCTATCGTAGTATCGCAAAGTATAAAATACTTATTAAATACATACTTTAGTGTCTTCAAAATTGTACAAAATTTGATGCGGAACGTTGCTATTACACAATGTAAAATAATGACCAATTTCAAATTACGAGTCATTTCTATGTACATAATTGTTATCAGAAAAACTGAACGTAAATTAAAAAATAATATCGTAATTAATTTGATTAAATATTAATTTTATTACCTATGCTATTGCAATCTAAATAGCTTTTTTAAAAAAAGAAAAATAATTTGGGTATGTAAAAAAAAA
>NIPQ01092732.1:16056-51489 GCA_002806875.1 Lepidotrigona ventralis hoosana
TTTTTTTTTTTTTTTTTTTTTTTTTTTTTTTTTTTTTTTTTTTTTTTTTTTTTTTTTTTTTTTTTTTTTTTTTTTTTCATTTTAAAATTGTTACCCATCACGAGTATATAATTCGTGTTTTGAGAATTTGAAACTATGATTCAATGTAATTGAGCTTGAGGATAGTAACTTCACCGAATATAATAAGTAAATAATAATTTTCATTAATCTACGTCTACTAGAACTTATTTTAAAATAAAGTAAAACAGTCGTGTTCTATATTTCCATTTCACCAGAAATTGCACGTTGCTGTGTATATAAGTGACACATAGATGAAATGAAAGAGAAACGGTAATATGATGTAAAGTAAAATAAATATATATTTACAAGAAGAGAACTTTGCTAAAAAAGAAGGACAAAATACAATCAATTCAACTGTATAATTTTTTTAATTTCAATTAGAACTTTCACCATTTTCTATTTTTACATAGAATAAAAAAAATTGAAATTCTACTGTAACTATAATATAATTCTTGTAATTCTATATTGAAATTTTTACCGTTTTCTATTTCTAATCAAATACCATCAACTACAAGAATACAAGAAATTACGTTCTCTTTTTTTGTTTCTCAATAGTTGAAAACATCAACCTGTTTATAATCTATCGGTCAGTGGGAGAGAATTTTTTGTAATTTCACGAGTCTACGAGGTTTGGTAAATCTGTGTAACAACAGGGGATGGAAAACAAAGGGTGCTATTCGAATCGGAATAACAAAGTGAGTGTCGGTTATTCGAATTCATTGAATATACAATAGCTGTGGCATCGATACTGTTGCATCGAAAAAAAAAAAATCTGTCCGTTTTATTTGCAAATATATGCTTTGTAGGAAACAGCTTTAAATTGCACATTGTTATTGAAGTTACTAGATTTATCAAAAATTGCTTGCAAATATTTTAACTGCCAGGCATAATATAAGTGATCTCGAAAGTATACAGCAATAGCATTCAATGATTTAATAAATGATAAGAATACAATTAATAGAAAAATAATAACAATGAAAGTTAATAGAGAAACCAACAAAATATAATAAAAATTAATAGAAGTGCATTGTGAGATTTGTTTAATCGTATTAAAAAAAAGTGAAATGATAAGTCCAATTGAAGAATTAGATCAGCGAAAAATGATTAAATGAGTTTTCTGATTTTTGATTAAGAATTAATTCTTAATTTAGCTAGGGCAAATAATTCAAGATGGATGAAAATGTTATTCGAAGCACATTTTAAAAATATTTTTCTATATCTTTACACACCGATTTTTTAATAAAATTCTAATTTTGTATGTAGTGTACTAAAAGTTATGTTCGTAATATTAACATAATTTTGTGATATTTGCATTAACAGTGAATAACTTTTCTATTTATATAAATATCTTAATGAATATCAAATGAATATCACCAAAAGATTAGATTAAATTAAATAATACTAGAAAATGAAAGATATGCTTCTATTGCATATTTATAGTCATAAAATTTTATATTTAGTTCAATAAATAAAATCAATAAATATAAATTTCACGTAGCAATTTTAACATATTATTGATATGAACAACTTAGATTGAGACATATGCTCAAGAATAAATTAAAAAACCTATTCTAAATTAATAACAATTGTCAATAGAAAAATTTTAATAATTAATTCACAACGATGAAAAATTGAAATTACGATAATTATATTTTGTTTTACTAGAACAATGACTATAATTTCCTTTTATTGTCATTAACAATGATCAATTAAAGAATTACAATTATAACGATTCTAACTTTCTTTTACGATAACAAAAATACATTGAATTTATTAAATTATAATTCGATTGTTGCTATTAATAAAATGTTGAACATTTTATTAATAGTTTGGCCATTTCACGTGCAACGATCTAATATTTTTAGCTGATCGAATAAATAGCTCTAGCTATTTTAAAAAAATATATAGTTTGCTCCAGTGGGGATACTCTATAGTGCCTTAAAAATGTGTATGAAGCCATTACAGTAAGACCCCTGGATTTTCCGGATGCCTTTTATCCGAGCATCTCTTATTTGAACGTTCGATTATCGGAACAATATCGGGCAGTAAAGAAAAGCAAATGATTCTACTAAATATACTTATCTCATATTTTACATACATTTTTCGTAAAACGACGAAACGACCCAAAAGTAGGAAAATTTACGAATTTTTTTCGCAGGCAATTAATAACTGGAAAATTCCAATCTTTTTTAAGTATATAAATGTGATTATTTTCTTTTTATACTAAAATATTATTACGTCGTATTTATTATATTGTATGCTATTCACCAAGTTATTGAATAATTTGAAAAGTCTACCTACTAAAAAATTCTAATCGATTTGCAAATAGAAATATATTGCGTAAAATCTGGTGTCGAAAATTTTAATCATTGTTGTATCAACAGAGATTAACTTTAAATAATTAAAACGTCAAAGAAATTGTATGTTCAACCTCGAATAATAATTTTGTAATATTTGTAATATTTTAATAAATAAATTCAAATAATATTTCGATTCAATGTAACATGAAACAGAAAGCCATATTTATGTGCCTCGAAGAAATTGGAACTTTTTAATTGCATATTAAAAATTCGTAAACTTTTACTATTTTCGGATGACTAACTTCCTTTTATAATAACGAAAATGGTAATAAATTAATAGACAATTTTATAAATAATAGTAATTTTAGAATGATAAGATGAAACTAGTAATTTTGAAAAGAATTTATAATTTGATCATTCGAACAGATTAGAAAGCCAAGAAATTATCATTTTCCATGGAAAACGTAGGCATGATTATTCAAAAAAATTGAACCCTTAGTTGGTACTTTAATTGGGCCAATTATTAAAAATCGTAATAATTTAATTTTTAACTCTATCTCACTTTATCATTGATCTCTCATCCAAAAGAGTGTAAAATTAAATATCCAAAATTAGTAATCTTATTTGTATTACTACAAATTAATGATGATATATCCTGTGTGATGTCGCACTTCTCGCGCCTTGCATCACAAATACATTCATCAACCCTTTCGCTGCGAACGCAAAATTGGCAATTTTCGCATGAAAGACGGTCGGGTGGCAAAAATATATTTCAACGCAATATTCGTTACGTAATCGTCGATGGTAAAATAGCAGGAGGTGATCGACAACGAGGAACGAAGTATATATAAAGTATATGTAAAGAATGAAAGAAAGGGGGGTGGGAGAGATTTTTAATAGAAAGATTCGGTGTTTTAGTTCGGCTCATACCGGCTCGACGGTGTTGCCCTCACACACAGAGTAGTAAGAATCGTGAATCATGAAAACGAGATCGTGAAATACACGAAGGGGGGGACAGCTCACGGGCCCCTGGTCCGCTTGGAATATTTACCGCACTCTTTACCTGCAGTCCTCATATTGAGAATGCTGATCTCCCCGAAGTATGAACCGGCCTTAAGGGTAGCGAGCACTGTCTTCCCGTTATCGGCCACCACTTGCAGTCTGCCTCTGTTCACTATGTACATCTCCTTGCCTACCTCACCTGAAACAGATTTCACATTCGTGTGTTCTCACAGAGTGTTTATCAGAATACTTGCTCGGTCTTCAAATTGACTAGATATCCGAACACTAAGCGGAATCAAATGACCCATTTTCAAAATTAAAATTAAAAATATATGTTTGAGTATTTTATTAGAAGTTTTATTATTCCCTTTAATGAATTAAGAATTCCTTTCTAAAAATCAACGTTTATTCATAGGAACGTTTAGTGTTAATAAGACAAATACAAGAAATTAAGAAATCAATTATTTTATTACAGTAGTTTGAAGATAGGACTGAACAGTTAAATGTTGTGAAATGATATGATAATAAAAAACAAAAAATCTTTATCTGTCTAGAAAAATGCAAAAAAATATCTATCATAAATTTCAATTGTTAATGTTCCATTGGCAATCCAGTACGAAGTAGGACATCCTACTTGCGTCATTGGTTAGCACAAACAATTAGGCATTTCCTTCTGTTTCAATCTTCTACGTTTGCCACGTCATCCTATTTCTATGACGTTCTACTTTATCCGTTGCACTACTTGCAGGGATTAAACCCATATCAAGCGACGTCAAAACTTGATTTTCTATGCATGTTCAACCTACGCTTGACTAAGTACTAAGTTGCTGCAAAACACTGCATCGTTGATTTATTTAAAAGAAGGCGAGGCGATTAACGTGTAAAATTTATGCTTTCGATTTTGACGAAATGTATTTAAATGTATATTCAAGATATTTATCCTTAGCTTGTTCAGTTGTCTTCTTATTTATTTTACTTTTCGATTAATTTTCAAAATCTTTCAAAATTTTTCAATAGATGCTACGAAAGAATTGGAATCAATACCCTTTCGTCAGTATNCTAATAAAAAAAAAAAAAAATAGCCTGTTATGTTATGAAATTTGTTGAAATTGTTGAAATAACTTGCGGCGAAGGTAAGCACACTGCTGAAACATCGTTCCTAAGGTTGGAAAATTTGTTGGTTAAAGTTGTTGTCGATCAGGTGGTTAAAGTTGTTGGAGCCTTCAACGACAGCACTGTCTGTGAACTAACTCCTACACAAGCTTCGTCAAAAGTTACGCTAAATATAGAATCTTGAATGAAATAATCTTCAATGCTAAAAATCTTTAATACCAAAATATCACTATAAATCTTTTATTCCTTGGACATTGATGATTCGATTCGTCCAGATTTTTTCAAAAGGTCAAAGGACTTTTACTCACTTCGAGTTCTTCATGGTTCATTCTACGACATTTTCTGCTAACTTTTTATTCAAGGAAACATTGCTCAAGACACCAAGGCATTTAGGTTGTTACGAAAAGAAAAAAAGAAAAACTTTCACTCACTTCGAGTCACTCACTCACCGTTCATCTGCACTTTACTGTAAACCTACTTATTATTATTCCCATATCAACAAGGCTGCACTGTTTATAATAACAATTAGAATAACATACACGTAAACGAAACCAACGTGCAACTTGTCCACTGTTGCAAATTCTAAATCTACGTAATTATTACTATATCAATTCAAAGTAAAGTACGAAAAAGAAAAAAAAAAGAAAATCGAAATCGTCAACGTTAATTCTCGAAGGGGTTGAACACCTCCATTCGGACACGAATAATTTCCTCGATCCGCGATCCACGATTACCTATCTTTCGGAAATAAAGTATTTCGCTCATAACCGTGCCTTCTGGCTATGCCATTGGCAACGAGGCCATATGGAAAGGGTAGGCAATCGCTTTCCAAACTCCTGCCAGCTAGGGAGGTACATCTCTTGGCACGGTTCCAGCTGTTCGTTCCAAAAGCGTCATGTCCAGGGTGGCGTGAGGGGAGGAAAACGTGTCGCGACGTATAAGAGGAAGAAAAAAAAAAAATGAAAAGGGACGAAGGAGAGAGTTGGGAAGCAAGAAATCGGGGGAAATAAGAAGTTTCACGTACCTTTGCGACAAATGTAGTCGCCAGGTGAGAAGAGCACCGGCCGCAGTCTCAGCACGAGCTCGCACAGGAAGCCTGCCTCCGTGTTCTGGAAGATCTCCACCCTCCGTAGCGTGTCCAGATGCACGTTTATCGCGATTTCGGCCTTCAGTTTGTCTGCAAGGCAACGAGAGATCGATGTATTTAATCTTTAAATGCAGTGCAGCGACTCTCTAGCTTTCGTTTAGCGTTAGGTTAGTCCCGTTCGTCTTAAATAAATAACACGCCATGTATATAAACAACAGTTTGTCTCGAATAAACTGGCTTGAAAGATGTTTATTCATTTGATCGCAGGATCTTTTTTTTTTTTGAAGAATTATTTCTTCGAGAAAAGTCAGAGATATTTTGAAATCTGGAACACCAAACGAATGAAACTTTTCGTTTCTCTAAAAGTCAAATTAAATTTTATATTTTTATCGTCTATCGTTTTTGTTGAACGAAGTCGGAAGATTTGGAATTTCTTGTATTTTTCAACATTATATTATCATACCAGCTGTACCACAGGTTAGAAAAACGCGTTGCAACACTCACGACAAGCATAACACGAGCAAAACCTAGCTTTTCACCTACGTTCCGTTTCTTTGACCATATTCGCAAAATTATCAACTCGTGCTTCGTTCGCTCATTAACGCTCCCTTTGTTTTGTCATTCGTGGTACAATGTTTTTCAGTCATCCGTCCCCATTTCGCCGTACATACATATGTACACGAAGATAATATAACAGAATGTCCAGGCTATAAGATGGATATTCCCATTCTTTTGGCTGAAGTTTATGCAACGATTCAGTGACACACAAGACCATCTTTCTACTCTGGATTTTCCGGGTCGTTTCGTTTTCACGACTGTTGTAAAAATTTTAACGTTACACGGTAAATAAAATCATCAATTCGACTGAATTTGAATCGTCCACGGTCTTCGGATTTTATAGTGGTTGTCGATTTTTCCAACGAACTTTAATTTCTTCCGTAACGATTATTGTGACGTTAATGCTATCCTCTCGAATGATTATTTAATAGTTGCTTAATTTTATTCTATTTATAACAGTATCTTGATGTAAAATGAATAACATGTGTATACAGGGTGGGATAATTGGTGATGTTTATAAGAAAAAAACGAGGCGAAAATTTACCTTTTTTCTACAATAAACAAATATCAATTATTATTTTACGTTTAATTAATAAGGAAATTAATAAATAACTAGTAAATAAATTAATAATATATATATATAGTAGTAAATTAATAAATAAATTAGTAAATCAATCACTAACGAATATTACTGAACGATATTTTTAGTTACTATTTTTATATATCAGTGATAATTTTACATCAGGGCCGGCTAACTGGCGGCTCTTACCCCTACTTTCTTGTTCGCTAATGCTACTCCCTCCACTGTAGTGGAGGGATCGATGCAGTGGAGGGGGTAGCGCTAACGATTAGGAAAGTAGGGGAAAGGGCCGCCAGTAAGCCAGCTCTGATTTTACACAATCATTGTGTCAAACATTAAACTGTAAAAATTTGTATTCCCGATAAATTAAAAAGTGTAAGAAAACTTCCATAACATCGACAATAAAAAGCACAAGCTTCACAGTATATTTTATAAAAAGTTACTCGAACCTCCAAAGCTGTCACGTTTCGAATTTTGTAAAAACTCTTCGTGAACAAACAAATTATTATTTCCTGTGTATTTTAATGGTTGAAAAAAAAAGATGCTCGCGAGATACNTTGAAAAAAAAAGACGCTCGCGAGATGCAGATTTTAACGAACTATCCTGCGGGAACGTGTGTTTTGCAACGTTCGTCATTCCGGTTAAATAAAACTGGTACGGAAGATCTGTTCGCGCGTCAGATTAATGCTCGGCGAAATAAGATTGCTGCAACTACGAATAAGGTAAATTCAGTGGAATAAAGCTTGATACGCGATTCACATGTATGGGAGGGTACAAGGAAGGGATAGGGGCGAGGGCGAAGGAATTACCGAAGAGGAAAAACATCGTGCGCGATGCTAAATGCTCTGGAAAAAATTACACGAGCAAATAGATGCACTTCGGGGCAACATTAATCAAATGTAAAGTCGCTGGTCGAGTGTTAATAAATGTTTCATGTTGCAAATAAGTTATGTTGAAAAATCTCTTTTTTAGTACTTGATGTTATTAGAATTATTGTAATAAGTTGAATCATTTTATGCAGCCGGTTTGTTTCCTTTTGCACTGTCACGTGTATTCGTTTACAAAGTTTTCCAGTATATTTGATGTTATCGCAATTATTGAAATAAATTGAAACCGTATATTTCATAATTCTTGTTTGTGCATTTTACTGGATAAATTACTCCAATTAATTGGAATACAAATCGAAACCACCTTCGTACATTTTATATTTGATGTTTATCTCTTTTACATTTGTATTTATTCGCGTATGATGTTTCTTTAGTGATTAACGTACTTATATATTTTCTTTCTTTTTTTTTTTACATGTACATTGAATTTCTTCTTTTTATGTTGTTCTTTGTGATTTGTTACTGGGACATTATTTATTTGTTAAATTATAAAATTTAGTGCAAAGTTATATTGAATTCTATTAACATATTAAAACATAAAATTATATTACATTTGTATTAAATTTATAATTATGTATAAAATATATAAACGAAATTAATAATTATATTATTAATTAGTACGATGATCCACAAGAAGAAGTAATTTTCTTTTATTTCAACTTTTGAAATATTTCTATTTCTCTATCAATGGATTTTAATTCATGTATGTACGTTTTATATATTTCATGAAAATCGATTGAAAGCAGAATGTTTAGAACAAATGTTATTACTCGTCTTATTGAATTTTGTGCAGATTGATCTGCAATATTCGTCAAGCAAAGATCAAGTAATAAATAACATGCAAGAATATATTTTATATTGTACATGTTTAAAATATAAAGTATGGCATATAATGGAATGAAACGACGATATATACATAATACAATGTAGTTCTTAATCATTTATTTGTTAGAAAGATTCTGATTGAAGATCTTTTAAAAATAAATATTGGAAAAGCTTACCGGGAAGACAACTGACAGCTTTCTCCTCGTCTGAACATTTTTGCGTTAACCAAAGGTAGTCGAACCATTTGATCACCTTCACCTGCAGATGCTTTGGCACTCTTCTCATTCTCATGTACGTTTTCACCCCATCCAGTTTCGCTGTAATCAGAAGAAAAATCGGCGCGATTATTATAAGTCGATCTTCGTTCATAACACTACGCTATTATCAAGCATTCCGTTATTAATAAGTAATGTTGTTCGATTAATTTATACGAGAATATCTTCAGCTATTGTACAAATAACATTCGTGTTAAACATTTTTTTCATTAAATACTCGTCGATTCTAAGACACACAATTAATTATATCATATAATTTAATACGTCGAGAAACTATCATATAATTTAAGAGAAATTTTGATTTTAATTTCGCACGAAATATGTCTCTGTTTTTTACGTGACAAATTTCACAAAATTAAAATTAAAATACCTACTAAACCAATTTTTTTTTTTCTTGACCTAAATAAATTAATACAGTTTTCTAGGAAATGACGTGCCACGTCGTTTAAAAAAAATGTATGACTTTTAGATATTCATTTAAATTAATTATTTAAAGTTAAAGCTAAGTTAAATTAATAAATAATAATTAATCGATTATAATTCCCTCGAAATGGTTCATTTGCTATTCAAAAGCCTTTTGCGTTTTGTACGTTGAAATCGGACACCCTGTGTACACAGATAAATGTGGGTAGGTGGTAATTTATGAAACTGAAACAGGAGTATGACGGGCGAACGTTATCGCGAATTCGGCAATGTCTTTTTTTGGATAAAATGCTTGTCATGTCCCGGAATGTTTTTGCGGATGATATTTACGTGTTCGCCATTCCCACTGTGTTATTGCCTCTACGACCGACATCTATGAAAACTAAAATAAAAAAGTAAATAGCGCGACGCATTTGTAAATACGTGTCACTTGTATAATAAATTAGGTTTCCTACGGTGAAAGATACGATTCTTTTTTTGCCCAGTGAAATGTGCATCTCGATTAAATTATCAATCATTTTCTTTTTTTTTTTTGGACTGCCATTTATATCGATATCACATAGTTTAATTCTGGACAAAAGTGTAACTAAGTTTCATTAATTATGTTGATAAAAATATAAAATCGTGTACGTATATATAATATATAGTATAAAGTATAATATAGAATATAGAATATATATAATATAGAATATATAGTATAATATATAATATATAATATATAGTATAAAGTATAATATAGAATATATAGAATATAGAATATATATATATATATTTAGAGTATAAAGTATAAAGTATAATATAGAATATATATAGAATATAGTATAATATATAATATATAGTATAAAGTATAATATAGAAAGTATAATATAGAAT
The DNA here is from genome assembly GCA_002806875.1 of Lepidotrigona ventralis hoosana. Classification (NCBI taxonomy): domain Eukaryota; kingdom Metazoa; phylum Arthropoda; class Insecta; order Hymenoptera; family Apidae; genus Lepidotrigona; species Lepidotrigona ventralis. The sequence goes on from NIPQ01092732.1 coordinate 26,040, forward strand.
ATATAAAGTATAAAATATAATATAGTATAATATAGAATAGTAATATATAGTAATATAGTAATATATATTACTAATTAATTATATATAATATATATTACTAATTATATATATTATTATAATCATATCAATCACTATATATTACTAATTAATTATATATAATATATATTACTAATTATATATATTACTATAATCATATCAATCACTATATTGACGCATCTTTTAAATATCTATATAAATAAAATTATATATATATATATATATCATATATCTATATAAATATGAAAAATATGAATATTTCACCTCACGAAAGAAACATTTGTTATTATTAAAAAATCCTTGCAAGTTAATCTTGAAAAAATACACAAATAATTGACACACATAGCGAGTATGAATTATTAATCAATAAAATAAAAATATATGAACCGAGTATCAATTAATATACATTGCAAACAATATTTCCTTCAAATATGTCTATCAAAACAAATAATAGCGCAGTGTGGGAGATAATTTCAGCAAATCTTTCACCTTTCGTTTAGAAATTTTATTCCATTCATTGTTATCAATCGAATTCAAACAAAGCATGTTACGTACATGTGCAAACATTCGAATAAACTATTAATATACGAGCAGTTATATACGTTTTCAATATTCGCGAAACAAGAATATTAGAGATCTATAATTTAGATGTACAGTCACATATACACGCGCATATACACTCGTGTATATATATCGCAATACATATACACTCGTGTATATGTATTATTAACATATTCATATAATTGAATTCGTTTATATTTTGATAGCACGGACAGCATTTATAACGAGTAGGTACATTTAGCTAATTAATTTGCAGGACGACAATATGATTGGATGAATTTACAGGTTATGGGTAATATTAACAAATTTCAATATACATAACAGAATTTAATCAATCCACTGCCTCGACATAATGATATTAATTATACCAAACGTATGTGGCGCATGTTGCTTCAAAAATTCATTTAACGGGCGGAATATTAATTTTCTTTAAAAGGCGTGAACAACGTTGAACGTCATAATAAACGTTTATTTTGTTAATTAGCATTAATTCGGAAATTCAGGGAAATTATGTGCTGTTATTCACAGGATTATGTGACTGTTTTCAGCATGTATGTCCCGAAGGATTTCAATTGGAATTTCCAGAATTTCATTTCATAATTCTTTATCTTTTTAGAAAGTTTTTAGAAAGATCGATCTGCAATTGAGACTCTTCAAAGACTCACTGAATTCTAAGAAACTGTGTCGAAGAGAAACAGTATTTTTTATTTTAAAAAAACAGCTGTATTTTAATAATCTCCATTTCTATTATATTACAGCTACTTTTATTTTATTACTCTTTTTATTTCATTCTCTTATTACACCATAGCCTTTCTTATTTTATTTACTATTTCTTTTTTTTTTTATTTTATCATTTGTACGAAATATTATTTTTCGAAAAGAAAAAGTATACTTTTCTTTATATAAAAAAAAATATAGGATATTTATTAAAATATAAAAATGTAGAAATATAATATATTTATTAATTTTGAAATAACAATAAGAAATTGTTGGAAACAATTCACTAATTTAAATTGTTATTTTGTGATCACTGTTAAGATATTCGCTACTATTATTGTCAAAATATTCATTATTGTTAAATGAATAATTGTTATCAAGATTCACTACTTCCAACTATTGTTTTCTATCTTTTTTTAACAATGAAATTTGCCGAGATTTGCTCCATTATTGACTGAAAATTCAATCCGCCCACCGTCTATTGTGCTGCATGCAATTTCCAATGAGATAAAACTATCAGCGAACGACGTTAAGATCGAAATATTGGGTTATCAGCTTCGCTATCATTGCACGGGTCACAGATCAATCGTAATTCAGTGGAACGGAAAACCAAGATACGACCACGGTTTTACTATGAGACGGTATCAGTTGGTCATGCAGGTGGCTCTCTCGCATATGAACGAGAATTGAAAAAAAGAAAAGAGCAAAATAAGCTGGAACTTTTCATTAGAAATGTTTGACTGACGTTTCTGAAATATCGAGAATTTAATCTTTCCAACGTAATCGTTTCAATATAATTTCTCTATGATTTTATATTTTATGCAATATTTTTATATTGGAGTTTCAACGTGTACGTTGATTCCTGTAATAAATAAAATTCTATAATAAAAATGTTTTCTATAATAAATAAAATATATTGATGACATGTATTGATTCTATGATAAATAAAATAATAAATAAAATTCTATAATAAAAATATCTTCTATAATAAATAAAATAATAAATAAAATTCTATAATAAAAATATCTTCTATAATAAATAAAATAATAAATAAAATTCTATAATAAAAATATTTTCTATAATAAATAAAATATATTGATAACATGTATTGATTCTATGATAAATAAAATAATAAATAAAATTCTATAATAAAAATATATGAGAAATAAAGAATAAATTTTTTTCATTTTCGAGACAATCGAGTTTGAGAATTTAGGTATATATATATATACGTTTTATATATACTTTTAGAATTCTGGAACAGCGAAAATAAGCGAAAAATGTAAAATAAAATTCTCCTGTCTAAGACCTCGTTTTCAAGGAAACAAAGTTTGAATATGCTTAGAGTTAAAAGTTGGTTTGGTAAACGTGTACTTCGCGTGAAGTTTGAAATCGAGTTTCCTCCAAAAACGAAACGTCCCGCGGAAAAATTCTACGCTACACTTTTCACTTATTTTTTGACGAGTAGAATAATTTCCTGTTCGTTATTTATTCCTCTCTTCGGTTGAAAGTCAGCCGAGTTCAAGTATAAGGGCTCGTGAATTTTCATAGTTGATTTGGATTTCTTTTTTCATCATTTTATTGAATTTTTCTCGCTCAATCACAATACTAATAATTAGTAGACACAACTAATAAAATGTGTAAAACTTATACCAAAGTCAGTTCACAAGTGAAAGATAGTAATTATAAACAGAGTAAGAAACACTTTTAAAAAAAACAAAATTGGAACACTTTTTATTTTTAACCCTCGAAACTGGGCCCTCAAAGTGAAATTTCACTCGCGAACATTTCGAAGCAAATTTTCATTTTTTCCTGAAAAATCTTCTAAAAGTTTGATTGTGTAACATAGCAAAGTTAAGTAGTCTAAAATTTTTCGACACTTTTTTGAAAGCTTATAAAAAGTAAAGAAATTAGTTTTTCTCTTTTCCTGTGCTTATGTATAATATTTATTGTAGATGATGAAGTATTTATGAAAATGAAAGAAACTTGTATTCTCGTGTTATTTCCAAATTTATATCCGATAATAAAGCCAGTAAAAGATTCAGTACACACTTTTCTTGCTCGAAAATCTTACAACTCATTTCATAGCTGGCAGATAATAAAATTTTCTAACTGCACGTAATACAATTGTTAATATATTAAAATTGACAGACCTTCTTCTTGTTTTCTCCCTAATTCAATAATTCTGGTAGATATGATTATAATCTTTCATTTTCAATCCTTCATATTAAAATATTTGCAACTTTTAAAAATTTGACAATTGTAATATATATATATACATACATACACTTTTAAAAATATAATATAATATAATATAATTAAATATAATATATATATATTACAACTTTTAAAAATTTGACAATTGTAATATATATATACATACATACTATATTATAAAATGTGAAAATTGTGTGATTCATCTACGTGAACGTGTTAATTGGTTTTCACCATTTGGTCTTGTCTTTGATTTTCAAGCTCTTACAAAAACTGAAGGTATTTAACTGCTCGATAAGTACCAATTATAGGTACATATGTACATAGTGTAATCGCTTTCACTCAAAGGCAGTTATCCGAGCGATAACATTATGTCGATACATGTGATCTGTTAATGACAGACTGTCATCGGAAACCGATATTGTCATCTTTGTAGTGGAGTTCAGACAACTATATATATATATATATCATACACACATACATATATATTTTTTATGAATCTGTATTATTTTTGTCCGAAAAGTCAGGAAATTTTTTGAACAATATCGTATATAACTCGATTATGAATTTCCAAGTATTTATGAGAAAATCGAGTGTAAAGAATATAAAAAGTGCAACATTCGAAAGATATATATACATAAAATAGAAGTGGCTTTTAATGTGCATCTTTGGATTACACGTGCAGGATTTTTCAAATGATAATATGTTGCAAGGATATCACTCTGTACGTCGCTTTCCTCTTAATACGTTCGCATATTTTGCAATNTCACCAAATTATTTCACCCTCAGAACGTGACAGGATTCGTCTGAAACATTTTTTTTTTTTTCAAATAACGAACGATTTAAAAGAAACTTACATATTTATGAAAATATATCCCATGTGTGTGTACTTGATTTTTATTCTTTTGAAAGATAGTTCGTCATTACATCAAGCGGAAGTGAAACGCATTTTAACCGAGATTTGAGTGTTTTACGAACGTTGTGCAAAACGAAATAAAAGAATCGCAACCGGCGCCGGTTGAAATCGTAGATGTGTGCGATATTGCCGAAAAATACGAAAGTAAGAACGAGAGGAATAATTGCTTTTCACTCACCCTGGAATTCCTTCCTGGCCGCGCTGACGGAAGTTACGATATTGGCCACGTGTCCGAGCACCGTGGCGAACAGCAACAGACCAAACAGCAGCTGAGCTATCACAAACAAATACTCGCCCTTGCTTCTCGGTCTGCAAATGAAAAAAAAAATGATTTCGTACGAATATTACGAAGGAAATGGTTATTTTATTAAAAATATGTATATATTCTCCTGTCAATATAGATGATGATATAGTCGAAACAAAATTCACAATGAAAAGTATTTAGTGTCGCATGAATTAGCAAGAGAAACGTGATTTTTTTTCAACTGGAGATCGACGAATAAGATTTTCACAATCGTGCCTGCAGCATTATAACAATGATTCGAAAATTTTTTCGTGAATTTTCATTTACTTTAATTCTCGATTTATAGTTGATTTCACGAATCTACGTATGTGGACGAAATAAAAAATTCCAACGACGGAATATTTTCTAATTTTATTAACTTTTAGAATATGTGCTTAAGTAAACAAGTTTTTGAAATTTTTGATACTATATTTTAAACTCTTAAAATTAAAAATTAAATTCTTATACTGTATTTTATAATGATACATATTTTAAAATTGATTCTTCGTCTAATTGTCAGTAAGTGTAGATGATTAGTTTTAAAATTATTTAATTCTTAATCAATTACTATATTACATATTATTCTTATCCATATGATATTTAATCAAAATATCAATGGCTTATTGTACAACATGTTACAAGAAAATGGCAACAGATGCGCTGAAGCAGAATTGCAACATTAAAGAAATAAAAATAAATCAAGAGAAGGAAAAGAAGGAGTGAAAATAAAATAAAAAAAAAAGAACGAGTGAAATTACGAGCGCTTCGACAATTTCATTTTCAATTCCGGAATTGGAAGAACAGATCAAATTACTCTGCAAGCCACTGCAAGAATCAAAGCGTCGTAAACTGAATAAAATTATCATGTCTCTCCTGGCAATTTTAATTGCCACGACAAACTTGTTATTCACTCGTTATTACGTTCGAGATTCTATCAAAATTTCTGATTATCGCGCGGTGCACGAAGAGTGCAACGGAAACAATGCAACGAATTACGGAGGGAAGGAGGGGAATGAAATTACCTGGGGAGATCGCCGATGGTGGTGAGAGCCAACGTGCACCAGTAGTAGCTCTGCAAATATTGTTTCACAACGTCTGCGGTCTCCGAGTCGCTGAATACCCAGTTCTTACTGCCGAAGCCGTTGTTCTTATAAATAATGTGATAGAGGCACCCGTTCCAGTGAAAGATCACCAGTAAATAATGTATCAAGGATGTGGAGCGGAATAAATTCGGATAGTTGGTATGTCGCTCGGTTCTGTCCATGAACGCCCAGAACCTGTTTGAAATATAAATTTTATATTATGTAGGATATATATATATATATATATATATATATATATATATATATAAATGGGATAAAATATACTATGCTATAATGTTATGGTCACGCTATCAAACTTTCTTGATTTGCTCGCAGAATACCCAATTTATGTTAATATGTATGTAATTAATGTATTATAATAATTCATATGATATTATATATTAATATTATATTGATGGAATTGACAATATTGAATTATATATATATTATACTATATATGGTCTATCGAAAATGTAATTTATATTAATATTATGTAGAATATTATACAGTTAATATATTATAATATTATATCATTATTACTAATAACTGATATAATATTACATAAGTTAATAATTGGAAGCCAAGTTATAATTAGTACAAGTTATAATTACAAGTATATTACTGATATAATATTACATAAGTTAATAATTATTACATAAGTTAATAATTGCAAAGCCAAGTTTTGCAGAAACGACGAACCTTTAAAATGACAAGAAATTAATTGAACACACAGTAAAGACTTTATTTTGTAAAAATTTAATAATTTATAGAGCAATCTTTTACTAACTAGTTAACCAAGTTATAATTCCATTCTAATCTGTTCATCGTACTGTGATCTATATCATTCATTATAAATTANTCGTACTGTGATCTATATCATTCATTATAAATTAGAAATACAGTGGGACTCCATTTGTATGAATTTTCGTTCATTTTCAACCAAATTTTGGGCAACATACAATTGAACGTATTCTTGCTGCTTGAAATTTACTTGAAATCTAAACTTCTGTTAAATAAATCGCTAATAGAGGGGAGAATCAACAAACTGTTTGTCCCTCGACAAGATTACTGCAAAGCTTCTTTCTTCTCTCAAGTTCAAAATCTTCAAAATGGATTTATTCAAGTACTTTTAAATAATTAATGGCTCCAATATGTATAGTATGTATTTTGCATACATTTGGCCCAATCCAGCGATAGATTCCAAGTCACACTCACCGATATATTTTTACGAGCCTAAAACTTCGAAGTATACTGTTGAATCCTATAGATAAGTATAAAAAGTCGAGGGGCAGCAGGCACAGGATGTCCATGTAAAACGTAGTACTGTTTGTGTAGTGATTTCGCAGCTTCGTCGCGTCTGTTTGTAAGACACCGTCCTCTAAGTATCCTGTTCGAATGTGAAATAATATGTCCAGTACGTATAAAAAATCAGAGAAGTAGTCCAAGCAGAACCACGCCCAGCGCGTTTGCCCTAGATAACAAAAAATTTCTCTTATAGATATAACATGCACTTTTTTAAAAGTTGTGATAATTTTAAAATTCTAACACTAGTATTTTCTTTTTTTTTTTTTTTGATCAATCAAGCGTGGTATTTAAATTTTGGAGTGTTCAAAGACAGAATTGGATATAAAGGAGACAGGTGAGTAAACTATGCAAATTATGACTATAATTGTTTATACTAATTAATCTTTTAATTTTATTAAAATAAGTATTAATTTTATTGTAGTAAATGTAGCAAATCTTTCTTCATTAAAATGTTATTTCTTTTATTATAAAATAATATATTAGTATTAATTTTTAAACATGCTCTAACAGAAGTGTACGAATTAATAAATTTACTAATACAAGGTATGAAACTTTTTGAATTTAAGTTAAGAAGAAAATATTACACTTTTTAATGTTATAAACAGTGTTACAATGACTTTGCTACATATAAGAAATATTACTTTCATATTTCAATTTTACCACTGAAGTCTTTCTTGAATAAATTAAAAAGCAAAATTTCTGAAATCTTGAAAGTGAAGTCAAACTTAGCACTATTTGTATCGTCTCCTTGGACACAAACAAAGTCATTTGTCTCGATTGAATATCAATCGTATAATTTACTCAATGAAATTAAGAAGCGATTGAATCAATTAAACTTCCAACAGGCTGGATCAATGCCTCGTTGATTAAATCTCTTCATTAACAAGAGAGAGACCCGCTTTGACAAAATACGCTCCCCCCTCCCCCCCCTTTTGTAAAATAAAAGATTCATATTCAATGAATTTCAGACAATGTAACTGAGTGGCAAGAGGAAAAAGGACTAACCGTTTATCTCTTGGAAGGCGAACCTGTAGATGATGACCCAGAAGTTGTAGAGAAAGGCAAGGGAGACTATCATCGACCAGTAATAACAGAGACGTCCCGCGGGATCGAAGATGAAGGACCAATTAGGGGCACCCGTACGAAAACCCTTTGTTCCTGGTTGTCCAGGATAGCCTCTGCTACCACGTTGTTGCTGTTGCTGCTGGACCGTATATCTCCTACAGACAAGTAATGACACAACGACTTATGAAAGGTTACGTTCAACGTAACAAATACGTTCGCAATACTTCTTTCTCTCGTAGGAATTTCTTGCTTTGTTCATTCTTAGCCACTGATCTTTTTACCTATGTACGTCTTTTATGTAGGTACTTTTGATTTACACCTGATGTCAGAAACATGAAACATAATGCACAGTACTCTGATTTATAATATATGTGTTATTAATTAATATATTAATATATATATATATTATTTAATTTAGTCTAAGTATATCCTGTTATATAATTATTTTATTATTTCCATCATTAATTAATTTAGTCTCTTTATGTATGAAACTTCCTATTATTTGATAGTGATTTTCTATAAATAAACTATATAATAATTTATAATACTATATAATATTATATATATAATATATATGTGTATTAATTAATATATATGTATATTATTTAATTTAGTCTAAGTATATTCTGTTATATAATTATTTTATTATTTCCATCATTAATTAATTTAGCCTCTTTACGTGTATGAAACTTCCTATTATTTGATAGTGATTTTCTATAAATAAACTATATAATAATTTATAATACTATATAATATTATATATATATAATATATATGTGTATTAATTNGTAAAAATACAGAAATATTATATATATATATATATATATATATATATATATATATATATATAATGTCCGTAAATATCTGCGAAATAATCCATGCTGCAGTATTATTTACTTTGATCATTCTGGCTCACAATTCGACTCGCATGGTCGTTGCGCATTCGACAGTTTCGCGTTTGTTACTAGATATTTACTGCGCTAGGTTGCCATCGAATCGTTTACTGGCGGACACTTCCTGCCATCAAACACAACGGCCCTCTGAATACCGGCCAACAAAAATTACAACCGCCGGTTCACCATACATTCGCTATTTTACGCCGCTACGGGTACCATTCCGCTTATCCCAGGCGTTGGCTCGTGTCACGTGCGATATCGGGACGAACTTGCCTCGAATGCAACAACCAGGCAGAACTTTCTGTTTGTTTGGCTATGCCGAACTGACTCAGCTGGTGTAACTTGGTGCATACACCGTTAAATATTTATAGGATATTTCTATAATAATAGAAATACTTGTATTATATACTTGTGTTGTACAAAAGCATCGATACTGTATCTAACAAGATGTCAACTTTGAAAAGAATTGAAGGATTAGACGAATATTTTATAAATCTGGAGAGAAATTACGAGGTATTTGATAATAGAAAATATTAATACCGTATCTAATAAGATTTGATTTTAATAAATCTAGAAATTACAAGGTATTTACTTTAAATTAATCCTCAAAATATATCGTATATTTGACACTGCGAAGAAACTTTTGAACTTTTTCAAATTATAATTCTTAAATTTCAGTCGAATTGAAAGTGGAAAAATACGTAATGGAAATAACTAGCAATGTAATAGCGCAGATTATAAATTTAAGATGACAATTATAGAAGATAGATGATTGTATCCGAACAGATCCTTCATTTGTCGATTGATGATTAAGTAGTCAATTATTACATTATTATATGAACGAGCCTTAACATTCAATAGAATCATATTTAACATTTATTATATGTTTAGGATGACTATTCACGCTGTATAATTTTTTTTTTTCTTAGATATTTAATAAAAATCTTTTTTAGACATTTAATAAAATATTATATATTCAGTATGACTATTCACGCTGTATATCAATTTTTTATTAAATATATATAAATATACTAAATACGTGTTTGCAATATATTTTAATATGTACATATTCAATATTTTACTAAATATATATAATGATATATTCAGATTGGTTTCAAATTTTATCAATCTTGTTACAATATTAACAAAATTTCAGAATGTTTTATATAACATAAATAATATATAGTACAGATGTATTTGAATGTTTTTTTTTTTTATATCAAGTATTCAAATACTTTCGCGAGCCATTGAACCTCAAATGAATGAGTGTTTTATAAAATTTGTCACATAATAGTATATTATGAGGTTTACTTGAGTTTGTAGCGAGTGATACGAATAAAGTCTTATGTCAAATCTTTGTTTATAAACTGTGATTTCTATGCAAATTCATATTTTTGAGAGTATAATTAAAAAATGGTAGAATCTTGGCAGAAATTTAGAATTTTGTTTAGATGTTAATTTATTTAGAATTTTATTAGATTCTGTTTAGAACGTTGAATATTAGAAATACCATATGTTATAGATATCATACACTACTCCATTATATTATATATTATATTATATTAATACTATATTATTATATACGAATATATGTATACATATGCTTTGTAGAGTATTTATTTCATTTATAATAATATTTGGAAGGATTTAATTATGTATGAAATTAATAATTATCCATTACTATTATTATCATCAATAATTTTTACTAAAAAAGCTCAATTTCTATTTCATTATCTATTTTATAGCTTCTACACCTGTGTCATTTTTTGATTCAGTCGTCAACTTTATATATCAATATTATATATTATATTAATATACATTCAGATATTGCATACATACATTAGCTATAATTATTGTTCAATCCAATGTAAAGGTAGTGATTATTCGATTCCTAATACTTTCCGAATGAACAAAGTTATTGGTAAATGTTTTCGTTTAACTATAATATTCTGAAGAATACACAAACGTATCGAATTCTACCCCATCATTCTCAGAATCTTATTATCTTATATTTACATTGATATAATAAAAATATATATATATATATATATTATTTAGTAAAAAAAAAGAAGACTGCAACATAAGAGAAGAATTCGAAAAGAAATATTCCACGTGCGATACTCCTTTTTTCAAACGATTCAAACAGCGTTTGTTGCATTCTTTACATCATAAAAAATAAAGGAGCATATATTACGTCTATTCTGCGCCAAATCATGCCAATTCTGACATTTATCAACTGTTAACAATCATATTTTACCGTATTTTTGATGCTTACGCGACAGTATCAAATGGTATCAAACACGTGTTTCGTAACACGCATACGACATAATTTCACTGGGCGTTCGGCCACCGAAAAATATCCGATACTCACGTCTCAGTGCCGTTGCAGCTGCTCTGGCTCAGATGATTGACGGATGCGGGGGTGTGCAGGTGCGATTGGTCGCGCGAAGGCGTGAGCGCCACCGTGTACGGCAGTTTGAATCTACCCCTGAGCTGGTCCCTCCTCTTCGGCTTGCGGCTTAGGTCGAATTCACTCGCGCCACGATTCACGTAAGCCCCTTGAAGCGAGTCGCGGGACGAGCTGAAATACCGCTGCGGCACCGAATACACCTGTAACATATTTGTTGGATTTGTCAACATGTTCGTTTCATCGACTTTACGAAACGTGCACACACACACACACACCGCGTAATAATCGTAATTCGCCTCGAACACGCTTGATATTTTTGCTCCTCTCCGATTGACGATTTTTTTTTTTTTAATCCTTTTTTGCTCCGTTCATTTTCTGCCTTTTCATCTATCGCGGTTGCCGCTGGTTGAACCCGTAGAATTCGCACGAGTCTTCTCAACCCGATTAGAAATAAAACTTTCCTTAAAACTTCAATGGTGAATCAATCATTGTAATTTGACTGCAGATTTATATACAATTTTGCAGATCTTTTTTTTAGATGCGATTAAAGAAATTTACTCTCCGCTATTAAATGTTAAAGTAGGTGCTTGCGCCAATTTCGATATTTATATGTACAAGGTGGTCTATCTACTGTGTGCCGAAAAGGAAGAATGAAATTTTGAGAAAATCGAGTTTAATAGTTTATCAATGATACTTGAATTTAATCGACAGAAGATTATCCTACGTGTGAAGATGAGTACCAAAAATTTTTTAAAAAATCGGTAAAAAAACGTTCCGTTTTCAAGAAAATCGAGCTTGAAAATTCAGTACACTTAAGATAATTTTCAACGAAATATATTCAATGTTTATTTTCTTTCACTTTAAACGAAAAAAAAATTCTATTCTACATTTTTTACTAAATACCCTCGTTACGATCATTCGCACCTGTTCAGTATGAAATTAGCTCAATTTAAGTATAGTTGATGAATTTTCAAACTCGATTTTCTCGAAAAAGGGAATACTTTTTCGATACATTTTTACACGTCGGTTGTGGAACCTCCTGTATAATACATTTTGTAAATATTTTAATGTCTACAATACTGAAGGGTTAATTGGCAATACTTCGTCATAAACAAAAATACAGAAAGCTAGAAGGGTTATTATTTTAAAATTCACATTTAAGCTGTCTTCTTGTAAGAAATAATTTCATAATAGAAAATCTGTTATTTTTTTGAAATGTTGAATATCAATATTACAATTATACAATAATATAAAGTTCTCGTAACTATATAAATTATACAATGTTTTCATAGCTTGTGTCTAATTAAATGATGCAATGTACACTGATGTATCATAAACATTAATCGTGAACAAGAAAATTTAGCTGCAATTTTTAAAAAGTATCTCTTGGAAGAGCAATTCTTTAAAAAAAAAACTACATATTCAGTATTTATAATTTTTCCTTTGTAGACTTTGTAGAATTTTCACAAAAACTAGATTCTGAACGCTGCTGATAAGCCAAGTTAGATTCAGAACTCAGTGTATTATGTACAGTAATTGATTCTGCAAAGTTTATTATAATCATAGGATAATTCAGATTTTTGATAATTTTGTGTCAGAAAGAAAATCGAACGAAAGGTACAATAACTTTTGAAGACACTGGTGTGGTCAGTTGGGGAGATTCGATGCCATTAATTATAAAATCCTTACAGTTTGTCGCGTCGGAGTTACATTCCTTTGTAGATCTCTTCAAATGTAGACATCAAGAAGAAAACTGCGACGGAAGTCCCAGAGTACGAATTCTGAATGTTAATGGAGTAGAGTCGTATGAAATTTACAAAAATAACAAAAATAAATGGTAAGAACGTTTGGTCAATGATGGATGAGTTTCAGTTGTTGCTCATTTTTATTAGAGAAGATGAACGTTTGCAACGTTAGGATGAATCGTGGATGTCGAAATTGGAAAATTATTCAGTTCAGTGATTGATCGTGGAGCGGATTCTGTAATGAATCAAGAAAATGGACGTTGATAGTGAGAAGTTTGATTTGAAAGCATTCTGTGCGAAAGATAATGTAATTTTGCTATAAATATAGGTGGAAATTGAAACGTTTAATACGCTATTGGAATGTGTGTGAAATGTTTCTTTTCATCAAGAATTCATCTTCTTTTTGTTATTTAATAGATATTTCCTTAAAATAACAATAATCTGTCTGGAATTTAAATTTTTAATTTCCCTATGTTAGATGAACATGCAGAGATCCTCCAGTGGATCAAAAAAGTTTTGGCTCCACTTCTAATGATTCATTAACAAAATGCTTTCATAGATAGTTCACCACATGCAAAAGTAACATGCACAGTAGCAATTTTCACCAGTGAGTTATACAATAACAATACAATATGAAAATTCGAGAGAATTAAATATAAAATATCTTTAATATTTAATACTACTAATAATAATATTCTTAATAATAATTTACTTAATTTTAATACGTAAGTCCCAGTAAGAATATTTTGTCATTTTTTTAACAATTTCGCCATTAAAACTGAGACAAGTATGTCGATACTTTCTTGACTGTCGAATTCTCATACTTCTCGTTATTATTATTGTACTATTGTTCACGTTATTTTTGTAGGTATTGAACTATTTTACACAAACAGGTACTGCTAATGTGTCGTCACTTTTCGCAAAGAAACGTGCCAACAGTTTTTCTGGCGCGCCGTATGAAATTGACATACATTTTCTCGATCGACATTACATTGCTCGAAATTCCAATAAGTAGAACAGTTTCGTTCTTGAAGACGCTGCCCGGTCATTTACGTAACGATTGATCGAAAACCGAACAGCGATCGCGTTTAAATAAAACCGAGTCCGAGAGCCAGTCAGGATCGAAGTCAAATGGGTCCCTCGACGAAAAGATAGAGTGGCCATTTTCGAGAAGCTGATATAGACAATTTATTTGATTAAGAGCGGGACTTCCGTCGTGTCCTTCCTTTTGTCAGGTCTCTCTGTTCAAATTCTTCCTTTTCTTTCTTTTTTTTTTTTTTATCCATACCGTATGGCCCNTTTATCCATTCCTTCTGTCCCTCGTTTCTTTCTCTTTTCTCCTCTTCTCTTCCTTTGGAATGAAAATTGTTTCTTCTCCCGGTGATTACCCAGATTCCGACTTAGACACTGCTTTTTGTGTAACTCTCGTGCGGACAATGGGGGGATCGTCTTGGTTGACACAATGGCACTGGCGAAGGAAATTAAGAGACAATACGATGCTCGAAAAGAATGGGGGGGGGGGAGAAAAAAAGCAAGTATGAAAGAGGATGACACGAGGCATCCGAATGAAATCGCGTAGCTAAAGGTCAATCCGGAGGTTCGAGGGATCTCCGAATACAATGTAACGAAAAAAAGGTGAGAATGTTTGAATTGGCGAGGCTTCGTTCTCAACAAAAGAATTTTAATGAACACTCGCGTTAAATATAGAAGTGAGTTTGCATTGGGGAAATCTCGAGGAAGAAACGTAGAACATGACAGGATTATCCTCCTTGTCGTTCAGACTTTATACCAATGTGAAGTTACTTTAATTTTAACGTGATAAAGTAAGTATTTCAAAAGATCTCTTTATTACAGGAAGAAGTAATTAAGGGAATTCATTTAATAAAGAAAAATAACAAGGTTCAGCATTAAGGCTAGGATGTTTGCTCTTTAATGAAATAATCAATACGCATTTTTATATAACAAGTTTAAAATTGTTTTTAAAATCTCTAAAAATGAGTTGAACAAACTTTGACCTGAATGTATTATTTACCAAGGTAGACTTTTGTTCGACAATTGAAAATTTTACTAAAAAAGATAATTACAAGTAATTACAAATATTCTACTATTAAAACAATTTTTAGTACTTCACTTGCAAATATGTAACTAAATTGAAAGAGGAGCAACATATCAGCTTGGAAATATACAACGAAATGTTATTTTTCGAATAAAAGTATTTAGTGAAGAAATTTATTTTCAATATATAAACAGATAATCACGTTCCATTCAATACTTGAATAATTTCCACTATTACGTTGTTAAAAACAAAATTTTGTTCAAAAAGAATTACAAGATGATCTGCATAACGCGTAAACAACATTATATTTAAAAATGTATAGAACACAAAAATTATAATCGATATAGAAAGATAAATAACACGTGTAAGATGTATTTAAATGTCAGAAAATTGTAAAATTAATAACAGAAATATGAAATATGGTTCTTTAATAATATTCCACAATAAAAGATAATACTAAATCTTAATCAGTTACGCAATGAAAAACCAGTATCTATAAATACGCAGACGCAGATAAAAAGAAATATAGGAGCACAGATGATTAATATACGAATTAACGATAACAGGAACGAAAAAATTAATAAATCGTTTGATTAAGTTAAAATTAGATCGAATCAAGAAAATATCGGTTTCAATTTAATTTTAATTTAACGAACTATATCATTCCTACGACGTAATTAACGAGCACGTGATTGTATTATTAATTACTAAAACCGAAAACGAATAAATATCAAACAATAAATAAATTTCACACTCGAATGTCATTAGAACAGTTGTTCCCACGTCAAGTTGCAAATATACATGTGGTTTTAACGCAGCTGTGGTTGCATGTGTTTTCAGATGGCAGTACAATCTAGTCGCGTGTGCATAAATGGCCCCCATAACGTCAAATAAATCGCGTATACCGCGTGTCGGCAACACTAACGGGGGATGAAGCGTTTATTCGAAGCAAATGCTCTCGCTATATATCTCTCTTCGACATGGTAAACAGGTTCTGCACGCATTCACATCTTACAAGAAAGACAAAAAAAAAGAAAAAAAATCAACGAAAATGACAAAGTTTTCACAAATGAATTAAAGTTATTATTTTTAAGAAAATCGTGTTCATAATATATAAAAAAAATGTGTATAATGCTGTGTAACTTATATTTGTTGCATCGAATTTTTATATAGTATTGAAGGAAAGAAAGAAAGTATTTATTAATTAGTCATCATTGTATTAATTATTTTTTTGAAGTGCATATTGTATCTATTTGTAGCTTTTGTTAAATATTTTGCGAAAATTGCATAGAAAATGATATCATTCGCTTGATTTGCATGTTCGAAGTTTTAAATAATTATACGCATCTTTGAAAAGATGATAAATTGAATGAATAATTCTAATATAATGATTAGAAGGCAATGCACTGTTTGTTCGAGGGACTTGAAAACAATCATTATCTGTAACGGTGACGACATATCTTGTTGTCACAAATGTCAAGAATATATGTTATATGTTAGAGAAATGATATTGCAAAGTCTCATTTTTCTACTTGTACACAAATGTCAAGAATATATGTTATATGTTAGAGAAATGATATTACAAAGTCTCATTTCTCTACTTGTACACACGTGCTGCAAAGTAGTATAACATTCTATAAGAAAAATGTGTCAAATTGAACATAAAAAACGAATGAGAATTAAACACTCTATTATTAAGTTGACACGAAGTTTGCTATTTTACTAAAAACTACAAAGTTTATATTATCAATTAACTATTAAACACATACGTCCTAATAGAAAACCACTATTATTAAATTCATACAAAGTTTATTCATACTAAAAAATGTCCACAAAATATTAATAGTTACTGCTATTAATATTTTAACATACTATACTATAATAGTTACTACTACTAATAGTTTACTATACACTATTATAGTATACTATGCACAAACTATTAAACACAAAGTTTAAGTATCAATTAACACAAATTGTTAAATATATTCTTAACCAGACTGTTATTAAATTGACACGAAGTTTATTATTAAAAAAATATTAATAGTTTACCATACTATGCTATAATAATTACTACTATTAATAGTTTACTATACACTATTATAGTATACTATACACAAACTATTAAACACAAAGTTTAAGTATCAACACAAATTGTTAAATATATTCTTAACCAGACTGTTACTAAATTGACACGAAGTTTATTATGAAAAAAGATATTATCAATCAGTCAATATAAAACAGATAACTTAATGAAAACCTAGGCTATTATTAAACCGACGCAAAGTTCACTATTAAAAAAAAGTTTATTATTAATCGATATAAGCAATTTATATTAACCATAATTAATACAAATCAATTATCATATATCAACGAAGAACCACGCTGTTGTTAAACCGACACGAAGTTTACCATCAAAAGACACAAAGTTTATTACCAATTAACACACAAACTGTTAAACACAGTGTCGATCTGGACGAGAAGATTTCCGAAACGTGATTATTGCATTGATCCTCATTCATGGAACACGCGCCGAGATTAATCCCATCATCAGACGTACATTATAACGTAATTAGTAACAAGCAACTATTGCCCGTATATATCGATGCAACGAACGAAATACTGCACCGAGAATAGATGAACTGACAACGAGCGACGAGTATCGTACTGACCTGCTGTTGCTGATGATAATAATGATGCGTAGGCGTGTGGCGGCTCATGCATTTACTGCTGACCAGTTCCAAGAGACTCTGCCTGGAAGGTATAGCACCCCTCGATACGTTGTCCGCACTCTTCGTGTCCTCTTCTCTCTCCCTTCTGATCATCGTCTTCCCATCGAGCATCCTCCCTTGCTTCTCCTCGCGGTATTTTTCACCTCCGCAGCTCAAAGCGGAGGCGGAACCACCGCTGTACCGGTCTCTCCCGCCGCCGCCACTTCCTGTGATTATGACTGCAACGACAAACGAAAATCGCTTGATTTCTTTGTCCTCTGTTTCTTTTTTTTTTTTTTTTAAGTATTTTATTTTTTCAATAGGATATTTCTTTGAGCAGATTGATCGACTTTCGTTAGACGAATAAATAAATGTGAAGCAACAAGTATAAAGAATAAAAATTAATACAATAATATAATTAAATTAAATTAATTTAATATTATAATAGAATAGAAACTAATTTGATTTTCGATCGATGTTTCTGTTTATTTAACATAAAATGAATGTATATACATTTATATACGAGTAAGAGATTAAGATTAAGAGCAAGATCAAGAGATACGAAAGATGGTTAAAATCATTGAAATCGTTTATTGTTGTCAATTGATTTATAGTTAAAGGATTTATTTTGAAATTTTGTTAACTTTCTATTAAAAAAATTACCGATCCTGGTCGGAATCAAAAATTGCAGATATCATATAATGACAGTCACATTATACAGGGTGTTTCAAACTTTGTTTCAAATATCGCGAAATGCTATAAATACTTGGTAAAAATATTAATAAATAGTAACAAAAACATGAAACGTAAAGACGTATACACACGTATATAGGCTGAATGATATTAAACAAAAATAACTTTTAGAAATACATGTTTTTTTAAATTTTTTATCAAGTACGAAAAGCTAAAAAAAAATAAAAAAATAAAAAAGATTGAAAACAAACAAGTTATGACTTTTCCAAACCCCTCAGTTTTTCAGTAGTCATTCTATACATTTATACTTTATCAATGCAGAATCGATATCGAAGCTTTATCGAATCTCGCGAGATTTCGTATCAATTTTCGAATTTATCGAATTTGTAAATAGTACATACTTTGGTATTGCAAATTTTTGCTTTCAAAGATAATGCACATTTTCCCTTTTAAATAGATATCTGAGAATACAATATCCAATGATGATCCAAGAGACCAGGAAATTGCTACTTCTCGACTGTCACATTTCATATTTTTGTTGATAATCTTATCTTATATACGTAGAGTATAGGCGGAAAAAATATAAGAAAAAGGAAAAGCGAAAATATTCTATGAATTTGTAATATAAATTTTTATTTGCAATTACAGTACAGAAAATAATATTCTGCGTGGATTAAGAGTGAGTTGTCAGTTCGAGGGTTAATCTGTACCAGAGATATAAAATTAAATACTTTAAATATCTATAATATATTACAAATTACTTCTACGATCTACGTGGTACCAGCGACCTAAAAAAGATAAGAGCAATCGATTGCATTACCGATCGTACATTTGATAGAAAGTGTTATTGAATATCAAGTAAGACTATGGCGAGATCGATGTCAGGCATTGAATTTCCTGATTCGACGGGCGGAGTAATAATTAGCAGCATTCGAGAAATGAAACACCAAAGGGATAGTTTATAACGCGACTGATAGAAAGTGAATGTCAGTTTTCTGTCATTTTTGGAGAGGAAGGAAAATATTCGATTCAGCAGAAATATCTTTTACTATTCGATTGTATATTTTATCACTGAAGTTAACAATTTTCTATCTTCTTCTCGCAATAAATAATAAACTAGTAGCTCACGAAAATATTCGAACACAGAAAAAGTAATTTATACATAATTTTTGAAAAATAGTTTAGAAAAAATTATTACCGTCATATTTGGAAATATTATTGTTATATCTATGATATAAACGTCATTATCAGAAATGATGTAGAATAAAATAACCTCCGAACAATTTTCCATTTCACTGAAGTTTCTCAAATGAAACGAGAAATCATTTCGACTTTGATATTAATTTGAATTTTAAATATTGAACGTTATGTACGAGACTATGTATCTGAGACACGTACAAAAATGTACAAATTATTATTGTACTGTATATAAATATCATTACTATTATGTTATTATAAACATTAATACAAGTATACTCGCAGGGAAGTCAGAAACGTTCTTAAAACAACCCTATTTCACCACAACTTCAACATTAATATATAAGAAAGAAATAATCGAAGTAAAATTACGAATTTATGAACCTCGAGAATCGACGTTTCTTGGATTAAAAAAGCAGAAGAAACAGAAACACGAAGAGCAGGTTCGCGATGTTTGCACTCTCTCTGGAAAGCTTCAGACGTGTTGTAAACCCTCGACTCAGTAGACGAGCAATTCGTGAACACGAAGATCATTTCCCCTTGGGTCTAATACTTCCGTTAACCTACAGTAACCTACCCTTGCTAACCATCTAGTTATCAAAGTGGAGACAGACTGTCGAGAGGATCCTGGCCAGGTTATCCGTGTCGGTGTTGACCTCAGCTGTGTCACCGTTTGGAATTGCTTACGAACTACGATACAGTGACGAGATTCCAATCATATTTTAAATAAATTCAATCCGTACTTGGATCGGACAAGCAACAGGCCTGGCGCTAAGCTCGAGGAACAACTTTATGAAAATATTTGAAAGAGAAATGAAATCAACGCAAGTACACAGAAACATCGGTGACGGTTTAAGAACACACATTTATTCTTATTAATACGTTAAATATTTCAACTATTATAATTTTGTAGGAAAAAAATAAAAAATCTGAACTTAGTTTGAAGTTTGAAGCCTCTACTTTCAAAGTACATTTATTTCGCCAAGATTATTTCATTCCTTGGATCCTTATTATTTCAATCTAAGACTATTTTATTCTAAAATTATTGTAAGATATTTCACGAGTTTATTCTATTATTATTGTACAATTATAACAGTTTCAATATTAATGGCAGTTACTGTACAACGTAACAATATTATTAATATTTGATTTTTAATTTAGATTGTTGTATTATAATAATTAGAGTACATAATTTTAAGATTACTGTAATGTTATGTACGATAATATTTTTGTAGTAGTCACATTGTTTCTATAATATATTGAAACTATTGCTCTAGTCAATAATATTTATATAATTAAAATTAATGTAACTTGTTCATTATCTGAATTTATTTGCAAAATTAAATTTCATCATTATTCTTTTTTGTTTTATCACTTCATAAGCAAAGAGTTGGTTGCATTAAGTGAATGAAAAAGCAATTAATTAAGTAGACCTATTATAAAAAAAAAATGTAGTACAATAATCTTTTGAGTATTATTATCCTTTCCATGCATTATTATTATTCTATGTTCTTATGAATTAAAGATGAAGAATAACAATTTTAGATCAAGAAACATTTCTACTATTTTAAGAATAACACAAGAAAATTAATTCTGTACCAAGATCAAATAATTTTCCAATTATAAAATGTAACTGAATTATTTTACAATACAAAAATTTATTTTCTATACTGATATTTGTATATCATAAATGATACTGTGAAAACATTTCTGACATAATTCATAATATTGATATAGGTATAAATAAAATTTGGAAAAGAATCATTCAAGTACAAAGTACAAGTGATTCTGTTGTTTAAATTTCAGTTATTATCCACAGTTTCGTTTCATCGAATCGATTGAAACAGATTATTTGCAAATGATTTACATCATTCATTTGGCACAGGATGCAAACTACTTTCCCTATTAAACACTTTCCAAATGAGACAAATTAATTAATAGAAATAATTTGCTATTCATTCCCCATCACATGTCAAAAACTACACTTTTTCAAAATCACGTGTGTTTCTCTGGATTCATTTTTCAAATCGTGCCCATCTCGAAACTGTCTTGTCCAATTGAACAAAAACACCTGGCTTTGGCACCGTGTCATTTCCAAAATAAACCACCGGTTAATTTCCCCGAAATATTCGCTACGAAAATTGTCGTTTCCCAGGGAAAACGAATTTACACAGCGGCTGTAACGATCGACAATGTTTCTCTTTAGCATGGCAGCAAAAGGGGAAATCATGCTACGCAGCAGCGACACGTAACTGTCTGAATTCTTGCAACTTTGATGAGGAACAGTGTTATTCTAGGAAGTTTATCGTCACGCCTTGTGTGTCACGAACCTTTATACAAGTTCTCGCAACTGAAATTCCACAACTAGCTGTCAACTTTTGTTCATTTGTCACGTAAGTCAGAGAAAATTCGGAGGCCGATTATAGACAATGATTACAAAGAAATTATAATTATGGAAGATGTTGCTGTAACAAAATCACGCGCAACCCTTTGTAATTAATTAATTAATCATTTAAAGTTAAACCAGTTGGGTGAAATTTAATTTTTTTCGACAACACAATGAATGTCACTGTGACACGTGAAAAGAAATTTTATTCCGTTCGTAATTGTAATAACGTTTAAAGAATAATGTACGATTTACGATACAAACATTTTGAAATTCAGAGTTTCATGTATGAAAATAATTCTCTGTTATAATTCGATAAAATTGCGAACAATTCGAAAGTTTTTCAAACGTAGAAAGATAATTACCGATTTCATTTCTACCCTCGAATTTATTTTGAAACGTTCTAATTAAAATTTTAGTTAAGGATAGCACGTGTCTATTTTTGAGTTTAATTCTACTTTTTGAATTCAAGTGACTTCAACAACAAGGTTTTTATATCACTGAATAAACAAATGGAAAGATAATACGAAATAATTGGGAAAAATTGGTCAGTTGGATTATTTTGAAGAAAATTCAATCGTTGATCAAGTTTTTGCCCAACCATGCCAATTTTATTAAAATCTACAGATCCTTCTGTTTCGAATTACGAGAGTAGAAAAGAAGAAAGAAAGAAAAAAAACACCGTGTTTAAAGTAGAAACTTCACTTTAATTGCGCTCCGATATCGTCTAACGAAAAAAAGAAAAATAGAAATTGCGATTTCACGTACATACAACATATGCACATAAATGCAAACAGAGATACATTGAAACGAAATTTTACAGCGACGGAAACCCTGCGCACGGAATTACATGACAAAGAAAATTGAAAATAAAATTTTTGAAACATCTGCGCGCAAACATTTCCTCTTTTCCCATTCTAAAATTACGATTTCGATGCTAACAAAAAAAAAAAAAAAAAAAATGTGGTATTGTTTTGCGTTCAAATGTTTTCAATCTTTTAATCCCATATTTGTTTGCCAAAAAAGAAGGATTGGGATTTAGTAAAAATTATAGACCCGATGCACTGTAGTATTTAATATTCGAGTTCGATGGAAATATTTTAAACATTTGATATCCTGATCGTTTGATGCATGAGCCTATTGTCCCTAATTTTTACAAAATGTGTCGTGCAATGAAAGTGCAAAAAGTGTTTTCTTTTCTTCTTTTCCAGAAAGGAGACATCGTCAACAAGCGTCAAATTTTTATTTTATATTTTCTCCACTTATCCCTTCGCGCAGAACCATCATTTGCTGATTGTGTACTACCAAGTTTATAAAATACTAATGCTATTGTTATTACTAAGTTTATAAAACTTCTTACACTATTTAAAAGTATAAGTTTCTTCAAGAATTACAAAGTTTCTTCTTCTTTTCTGTTTTTCGTTATTTAAAGTCGCTGAAGCTTGCAATTTGCCATAAAGGTCAGACTTAAAGGTCTTAGAAAGTGTATTAGGACCGATTTTTTTTTTGTGATTACTCAGGAAAAAAAATTATGTTCAGTTGATGTCTATAATTAATTTTATAATTAATAGAAATTGGAACAGAACTGTTTTTTTTTCTTTCTTCATTGAATAATATCTCGCACACATGTAATAATAATACCAATTTATTTCCTCGGTCTTCATTAAATAACGCGTCGAAAGAACAAGGTAGGCGACTGTGTATCTTCAGCAGAAATTGCTTGCAAGGTATGATCCTGCTTCCAGCGTAATAATAATTCGGCTAGCAATATTGTTTTGCATTCACGAAGTTTCGCGGGATGGTAAATTGTTGCTTCACAAGGGAATAAATCCGCCGCGTGATGCAAAGTCGGCGAGATAATAGTAATTGTGGAGAGAACGGAGGACAAAGCGCGAAGCTTCTATTTCTACAATGTAATATTTCAAATGCTTCTACGATCTTGCGTTCTGCACTCTCTATTTATTATTGATATTCACGTGAACGCGAACGGTGTTATCGTTGCATTAGTGACGAAACATTGCTTGCGTTCAGTTGCAAGAAAACGAAAAAAAAAAAAAACGAAAGGAAGATCGTCTATGATTAATTTGAGAATTAATTGTTCTAAGTGACTTAATAATAATTCAATTACTTTATTTATATTTTACTTAATTATTTCAATTTGCTATGATTCAATTTATTTATTTATTTCATCTACATGTAATAATTTAATTACATGTCGAAATTATATTCACTGTTTTAAATAAGTTCCTGCAGGCTTATGGGATAAAATTTTGTTGAATCACTGTCTAAACGAAAATAAGCTATCAAGTGAGGTAATTTTCGTGTTTTATTAGAAATACAATGTGTTGATAATTTCTTTACTATATTTTAAATATGTGATAATATTTTATGTTTCCCGACAGAAGAGTTCTTTAATTAAATGTTGCAAAGTTGCAAATGAGAATAGTTTCTCCACCGATGACGAAGACTTATTTATTTTATAAATATTTGTTTCATTAATATATCTATTTTAACTTGTGTCTGTAGACAAGCGTAGTAACCATGTCGTACTCGCAGGATAAGAAATAATAAATATATATATATATATATAAACACTGGACGCGTTATACGTTGTGAGAAACCAGTTTATTTCTATCAAAATCGAATAACAAATAAAGTAGTAAACAATTTATTTTACGAAATCAACTGAATAAATCATTCAATTAATTTAACTTTCATACGAGGTACTTAATAACATAATTTCGTTGGCAAATAAATTGTTTCCGAAAGACAATTACATGTTACTTGACAATTTTTTTCGAGAACACGCAGAAAAGTAAAGTTAGTCTCGAAAACAAGATTCGAGTGACTCGAGTTATTTCGAGTTGCCAAGTTCCTTCTCGTCTCTGCGTGTGAAATGAAAACTAGCCAGGGCAGTTGCCAGATATGATAATCAAATGATACTGTTGGCCGCTGCCTCCTCCTTTCAGCACGCCAAATCCCCCAACGTCTCGTGGAAGCTTTAATTCGCGACTATCAAAACGAGAGATGATTCTGGCGCGCCTGTCGTATTGATCCGACGCCCGGAGTCGAAACACCGACTCGTAATACCGCACGGAGGGGAGGAAAAAAAAAAAAAGAAAAGCGACAGAATTCTCGGTGCTGGCCGGCTCGTTGACTATCCGAAAGCGAGAACCCGGC
>NIPQ01092733.1:1230-25377 GCA_002806875.1 Lepidotrigona ventralis hoosana
TTTAAAAAAAAAAAAAAAAAAAAAAAAAAAAAAAAAAAAAAAATAGGGCAGAACGGTCGGGTTCACGGTTTTGCGAGATTACACACGCAACGCGCTCTCATTGGAGATTTTCCTCGAAATTGAATTAAAGGAATCCGATTTCCATAAAATTGACCGCGTTAAATATATGCCTGGCGTGCTGGCAAAGTGCTCGAAACAGACGCGAGCAGCAGCGTGCTCCCCTTGTCTCGCGATCCTATTGACGAAAGCTCGTTAATGCCTTTCGCGCAGTATAAATACGTTGTTTCATTTGCAGCCAGCGAGCAACGCAGGGAACGGAGATTTAAACAGCAACGAACGTTTCCGTTTTAATAGACCGTAACATTTTAATGCAGAGGATCCTTGGCAGCCTGGAGGCATTGTTCCACGTTGGAAGTTAATTCGTTTCAAAAACGAGAAAACACAAACACGGATCGTTTCTTTTATAATGTTTGGGATAAGAATCGCTCTTATTCCCTTAATCCTCGTCCTTTTTATACCGTTTACTCGAAGTCACGTAACTTATTCACAGACAGAAGTGCTCGTTTCAGGTACGGGGAATTGTATGAATTTTTGCACGAATCACGAGGAATCGAGTTTATTACAAAGTAATAAATTTAGAAATTTAGAAATTTAGAGCCGGGTGAAAGAAGACCCCCGCTGGAAAATCACGTGCGCGACGAGTGCCTTTCAGGCGTATGGAAATCACGATTTTCCAATTTCACGCGAGCAATCTCGCGCCTCTTTGCAAGGGAAAATGTTGAATACGAGAACGAAAGGCGATTAATGTCGCGTGACTTGACGTCTTTTCGCGGATTTGCCTGAAAATCCGGCGTTTAAGGTTTCGTTTATCTTCGTTCCGCACTTTATCCGCAGGCTTTCAACAGTACGACTAGTACAAAATATATTATCGAACGCGCGAAAGTCTGTCTCGATTTAATTAACGATCAAAGAACGAGAGAACAATGCGTAATGGCGTAATGGCAAAATCGAACTCGTTAATGTCTTGCCATTTTTTTTTCCACATCTGTATTACGAATTTTTTGAGACTTCATCGTTTTAGTGGATCTTTCAGAAGTAAGCAATATTTATGAACGTTATTCCGTTTAGGCAAGCGACCGGAATCCCAGAGGAACGTTACGACGAAGATTAATCACTAAAATACAATGGCAAGATAAAAATTTAAGCATCCTGGATTTTGCTCAATGGTTTCTCAATTAATATTCGTTCATCTATGGATCAGCGAAATTTTCAGATTTACCATTATGTAGCTTTTTAAAATACATGAAGTTCGATCATATTAACGACAAAAAGCAAAAGCATATAATAAATTTCAATTGTCAATGGAAAATTTAAGCAACACCGTCCATAATGTTACATTATACAAAATGAATAAACTTCGATTACCAATAAATAGCGTGCAACACGTCCCCAAGTACGAAATATCGATATTGATTAATCTGTCGCGAATATTTTACCTCCGTTCCATCTGCTTTCCCCATTAATTAAGAAACTTTAAAAAAAAACTATTGCTTTCGACAACAACGAAGATTCGGCACACTTCATCGACTTTTTTCCCACGAACGTGGTGTACAATCGAGGCTGCTGAAACAAGGAATTAAACGATGAAAGTACATATATAGTGGCGCGAGTTGTCTCGGTATAAAGCTTGAAACCGGCTAATGGTCGATAATGGAACTGCCTGAATGGCGGTATAACCAAATTATGCCGTCGACTGGCTGCTCGTGATCCGGCAAACAATATTCACAAGGGGGACACGTCATTATATACGTATAATTCGACGAAATCTACTCTCGTTCCGACTAGTTGTTCTTCATTTGTCCCCCTGCATGTCTCGCTCACAATTTTCCTTCGTGATCTGTCCACCATCAAATCTGATCCCGTACTGATCCCGACCACTGTCCTCCATCAAATCTGATCCCGTACTAAGTTGCCCAGAGATCGCGCAGATCCACGATTCGTAAGTATCATCTTTTTAGATTTGTACATTTGTCTTATATTTATTTCAAATTTAGAAATCATTCATGGCCTTGTTTTAATTTCAAATCCTCAATTTGGACCGACAAAAATTTCAAAACACCAGTGCGAAAAATTCCGGTTCAATGCTAGCTTTTGACTAGAGATATTTCGTGCTTAGAAAGTCGATGCAAGATTTGTAATTTAATAATTTTACTATATTTGTTACCTGTTGTTGACGAACACAGTTCCATTAAATTTAAAATAACTTCTGGGGAAAGGAGAAATCTTCTCCGGAATGACAGACAAATGCGTTTCGCAAATGGTTTGTACAGATTCGAGAGTTTGTTGACGTTGAGATGACAAAATTTCGCGACAAGTTTTGAATGGGAGGAACAACAGGGAGGAGCGTAATGATTTCCATTGACAGGATTTATCGCAAACGTCATCATCAGCGAGGAGACATTAGCGGATTAGCCAACATTTGCATTACCTTGAGCCGTCAGCTGTAATTTTCGTTAGCAACACTTATCATACCGCGGATCGCATCGTGTTTGCGCCATGTTGCTCGCGTGCCACCCTCCGTTCCTGTCCTGACAGTCTTAAAACTTGTTAGCCTTACGCTTTGACAAACCGTTATTAGCGGCTCTATTTCTGATCCCATTAGTCTCGAGCTGCTGACGCTGTAACTTCACGGCGGTTCAAAGCTGAAGTTTAATCGAACTTGTTCGCAGACGCACACATTTTTGCATAGACCTAACGTGACTTTATGCAGAGCAATGGAAACGCAGATATTCAGCCAGTTATTAGGGTTACGTCGAATTCTCAAATTCGAATTTTCAACAAGTTGCATGCTTGAATCACGCGCCATATCTTTCAGGCAAATTTTTTTCAATCTAAACTTGAAGTTGGATACGATATTATATTGCATTTTAAACGTAAAGATAGACGAAAACAAATTCTCGATCGAATCTTTGTTGCAAGGGAGATGAGAAGTAACACTTATTTTAAAGAAATCCGTTAAATATCTCCTGGAAACTTTTCTATATTTTTGCTGCTTAAACTTTTCCATTCCCATTTCGCGGAGTAAGTGCTGCCAGTATAAGTTGATATAAGCGATTGAATTTTCACCGTTATTTCATCGAAAGTTCGAAGTGGTACACGACGTTCCACATCCTGTTTCCTTATGCCGTAACGATCCAAATTAAAATGGAATATTCCATGTTAATCGGAAGCGGATCGTTACTATATTCGTTTCTGCAACAACTGATGTATTATTCAATGTATCTCTCGGGGTAACGGGCACTGTTAATTGACATATTTGGCGGTGAATCGAGAACTTCGCAACCGATGACCTTTCGTGTCCAGATGTAACGACCTTGACCAAACCGATACCTCGTTTACGAATCGATATACCAACGTCGTGGATAGAAACGTGATAACGAATTGTAAAACACGTTTCGACTTTTGTATAAAATTCCCATCAAACGTTACAATAGGATAGAACCTTGATTATCCGATCTAACCGTGACATAATCAGACAATCGAGTAATTTTACTTTCGTGCGAGGGGAGATCGTTTATTTCGAATTGTTTTGCAAACAATGTTAAAGAAAATTTCGGAATGAAAAATGTAATGATTTCTTTTAATTTCTGAGTTCTTGTTATTTCTGATTATTTCTATGAGGCGCCGTGTTCCCAAATTTTTGATTAAACGGTTTGAATCTTCTTCAAAAGAAACAAACCTTGAATTTTAACTGGAATTCTAATTTGTACTTTGTCTGTATGATAATATATTCAAATTTGGTTCCGTTTGTAATGGAATTCTACGTTCCAGTAGATCCCGATGGTGTGAGAAAGATTACAGCAACCCCATTAATCTCGCTCGAAAGTTACCTTGGGACGCGTCGTTTCATTGGCCTTGTAAAGGATTAACTCTCACAAAGATGCTATTGTATCACTGATAAATGACAGATATGAAGGATCCATTGTTTATCAGAATTTTCATATATCTAGTCAGTCAATTTTTATATCAATCTGAGCAATTTAGCTCCCGAGTCCTAATTTCACCGAGTCCTCTAACGAAAGAGAATGATATTTTCCGTTCACGATCACAATCTCGTCTTTCAGCCAAGACGAAGGAGATCAGCAGAGGCACAACATCATCTCATGCGTGTACATGCGAACGTCATTGATTGATAGTAGTATAGGTAATCCCTGTGCTCGTGCAAGAGCGAAGCGCAATCGCAATCGGAACATCAATCTAAGCATCGAATAATTACCATTAGCCTGGAAATTAGTTCCAAAAAGTCGATGCTCGTTTGCATACGCCGTTCTGTAATATCCTATGGCAATTCGGTTTTCGACTTCCATTGCTAAAATTATCGCAACATTGCTGCACAGGTGGAGCAACCTCAACCTCATCGTGACGCTAACCAAATCATTATCGTTTAGGTTTGAAGTCAATACGAGTGGCAGCTCATGTGACGTTAACACGATTTAAATTCAGTTATTTCGATGAGTTGATCGATACGCGGCCATCGGTTTGCAGGTGTTTCAGATGCATCATGGTCGTCATGAGGCTCGCGAAACAGGTGTTCGACACCTGAGCAACGACGTGTTCGCCGAGTTCCGCTCCGAAACCATCTTCAAAGGCGAACAAACCACCAGGCGGGGGGAAGAGGAATGGTCCCTTGGGCCTTTGGCGTGCCTCTTGTCCTCGTTTCTGCTCTGGGTCTTATTCTCAACGGTTACGTGCTCCTCGTGGTTCTTGGACTTGGCAAACAGGTAAATCCTCCCCTCCTTTGCAACTTTATTATTCTAATAAATCATAAATTATTCTTTGTCGTCTATCTCGAACTATCGTTGGATAGTTCGACGCATGATATTGGGAACAATTGTATAAACACGTGCATTAGTCATGCATCAGTGATCTTTGTTCTTGATTTTCCTAGATTTTTTTCATAGATTGAAAAGAATTTTATGCGTATGAAGTATATTCTGAATGTATTCTACGCATTTTCGTATCATGTTGCATAAAAATTCGCAGTCTATAAATATAAATTGCTGCCCCTAAGAGTAAACGCTTATTATATTTTTCATACGCTCCTTTCCATGGATAGTAATTTTCTAAAAAAAATCTGGAAATATTCGTACGACGTTCGAAACGATCTAAATTAAGATTATCGTTTAGAAGAGAACTTGTTCGAGACGTAAGAGGTAAAGGAGTAATTCAATTAATTACGCTCGAAAGGAAAAAAGAAAAAAGTGGAAGAATTTAAACTTGCAAAGGATTTCCAACCGCGAATATTTTCACGTAAGAGAGTGAGACGATGGCTGTTTGTGGACAATAGATCACTAACACTAGCAGGAATTATTCAATAGCCTATCGGTCTTCCTCGACAGTTGTGTCGTCGGGGACAGAGGGCGTACAATGAAGTTTGATAGCGTATGAAAAGCTACGCGATAAATCGCGCGAAAATTCATTAGCTTCCGACTTGAATAATAAACCAGTTGAAATCGCATAGGCGTTTAACCAAAGAATCGCGGCGTATTCCCGATTGAATTAGAAAAGCGTTTGGACTATTCTTTAATGAATTGAAAGCCCCTGTACAGAATCGAAGCAATTATAGTATCGGTCTGGAATACGTTGGTCGGTCTGTTAAACTGATTGCGCGCTATATCTATGTTTGAATGCGTCTTGATCCAGTTAGGAGGATCTATTGTTGTAGTTTCCTCACAAACGTTCATGCAAATAAGCATCTGGTTAATTTTATGAACGAGCCAGGACGTTCGTTTCAGTGCCATACGTTTTCGAATAATTCTCCACGACTCCAATAACTAAATATCTACTCCGTTGTTACATCAAATTCAGTAATTAAAAATTATCGATCTAACTAATCGAACGATAGTCCATATTATACATATCAATTGCAAGAGAAAATTGGCTTGAAATCCTGATCTCGAGCAGAATCGCAGACGATTACAATTTCACAATGATAAAAGAATATAAAATGGCACCGAGAACTTAATCCTCTTACAGAAATTTCCAAAGATTCTTTTAAATTATAGAATCCCAGCGCCGGTAAAGATTAATACGGAGTTGAGATGGATCCGACGATGGATGGATCTTCCACGGGAGGGGGAATTCGAGCCACACGATTTTTCCAATAGCGGCTAATCCCCTTTAAAGCGGTTTCCTTTTTGATGGAGAAAGAGGGGACCACCGCTTTTCTCGCGAGGCATGACATATTTCTCAACGGAGAAATGAGACGCGCGGAAGGAAAGTGACCACCCTCGAAATGGCCTTATGCTTTTACGCGATCCATTTTCGTGGGTGCCGCTAAGCTGACCGTGGCAGCTTGAACAACGCGAGGTCGCTCGGTGGTTTGAAAAGATCGCATGCTTTTCGATATAATGTCGAGGACCGGACACGTTGAATGACAGCCGGCGAACTAGGTCGTGTAAAATGCGTTCCTTTGCTTCCCGAGACTCCTTGTCTCGACATTTGCTACGTTGTTTCCCGTAAATAAACTTTTCCATTTCGAACAAACGTATACAAGCAAATAAAATATATCTTTCGAATCGAAAAAGATTGCGAAACAGACTGGATGATTTAAATGACGTTTAATGTAGAAATATCAATGCGAAGGAATTTTCAATCTTAGATGTTGCGTATGTGTTGGCATATGTTTTGTAATATTGTTTCTCTCTATTTCATATCTGATGAAATCCTCTATATTTTATATTCTATATTCTCTATCTTCTACAAACTATTCTGCATACGTATTTTATATATTCTATATTTCATACTTTACGTATCTTTCGTATCGATATCTAATGATTCGCGAAACTATCTCTACGTAATTTGAATTCAACATTGTTTGTTTAGAAAATTTAACAATTAGTAAGGCAAATACGATGCATTGTAAATTTGCCGTAGTTGTTTCGCGTAAAGAGATCAGCGAGAGAAGTAACGTTTAAGAAGGAGAGAGAGAGAGAGAGAGACAGGGATCGCGTTTCGCAAACAGCGAGAAGTTTAAATTACAAGATCCTGGCTGGAAATTAAGGTGTAGAGGAACTTTTGAAACCACCGTTGAAAAGTTCTACTTAACGAGTTAACCGCGACCGATGTCCGCAGACGCAGCAGCAGCAAACTGCCAATACTTTGTTACTGATACACTTGGGCGCAGTGGAGGCCGCTGTGTGTCTGATATTACTGATCTTTACTACTGGTTCCTGGCCGATCGCCGGCACTTGGTGCGTACTCCACGGTTTCCTCCTGACGCTTTTACATCCTGTCGCCCTTTGGACTGTCACTGGACTGAACTGCGACAGGTAAGTACTTACACATGCACCTTTCTATCTTTCTATCTTTCTGTTAAGCTTGTGTTCGAGATCGAATTCTCTTGTCTTCGAGTGAGTTTCTGATTGATAAGATTTTTCATGCAAGTTGGAATTTCTGGGATTTGTCGTGTTAATCGAATTAAAACAAATCTTGGAGATGAAAGAAATCTTAATACAACTGTTCTTTCAATTCTTCTTCATCTTTTCAACTGTGACAGTAAGATATTATTTAAAATGAACATTTTAAAGAATCAATCGTTAGCAAACTCTAAATCATTCGCCAGTGACTGAATGAATACTGTTGAATAAATTTTATAATTACGTGACATTTAAAGTAGAGATTATATCGCGGGACGATGCAACGATCGAAGCACTTAAGGAGCGCATCAATCAGTATTTAATTTGCGGTTGTTCGTCCACGAAACGAGGAGGAACCATCGAATGAGAAATCCTTTGTTCTTCCATATACCGTACGATAGAAAAATGAAGTTCGTATCGGTGATATTCAACGAGCCTTACGTGGCACAAAGTTGGCAAGCTTTTCAACGTGAGATGTCAATAGCGGTTGCCGGCATTCAGCTGCCGATATCTCTTTGGCCGTCAACCGACGCCAGGATCTTCGATTCAATCAGAAACCCTTCGACACACCAGTGTCCCGTCATTGCTGCTGATATCTTCCAGAGGCAAAGAGGAAGGGCCAACGCTCTCCTTCGAATTACATCGTAGAAACGTGTAAATGTCACGATATCTTGCACCGTGACTCGTTCATCGATAATGAACACGGGACGGGACGTTTTATCGCGCCATTTTAGCCCTCGTTGTCAGCACAGTTTGCTAGTACGTAATAAAAGTGTCAAGAACAGTACAAGGGGCTGGTGTGTGATTCAATTACGCGAGAGACTTCAGTTCGCGAATA
Organism: Lepidotrigona ventralis hoosana; assembly: GCA_002806875.1. NCBI lineage: Eukaryota > Metazoa > Arthropoda > Insecta > Hymenoptera > Apidae > Lepidotrigona > Lepidotrigona ventralis. The sequence goes on from NIPQ01092733.1 coordinate 9,487, forward strand.
GGTTCGGTACATGAATAAAAATGAGAAAGAAACTTTGTATAAACGTGAATAACGTTACTTGATCTTGTTCTCCTTGGTTATCATCCAAATACTTTGTACAAGAATTTATCTTTTAAATTCAAACGTTTTTGTTCGAATAACGAATTAAATATTACTATCAGAGATCTTTATTCCATTTGCATTTAGATATAGTGCACGCATGCATATAGTATGCGTTGACGTAATTCATAGTTTAATTTATATGATCTTTAATACATGGATACCGAGTGTACATGCATACACACGCGTATACCTCGTAAAGCAAACCGCATGTTCGCTATTATTGCAATAGCAATTCGAAACGGAAGATTAATCGATTAAATTTTATTAAGAAAACCGACAGATATGGTGAAATTCGTTAACGTTGCCGATAATTTGGGAACTTCGACGAAGCAACAATTCAGTATCACGAATTGATCACGAATAATTACACGAATTAAGGCGAAGGCTCAAGGATAAAAATAACAAGGAGGTACGCGTGACTTTCATCGAATGGAAATATCGTGTCTGCCCGATCGAACGCGTTCGATACTTTATTTACAGCGCGAATTTAAACTGTCGCATTCCTTCCTCGACAGCGTCGTCGAGTCCTTTTTCTCCTCGATCTCGACACCCACACCTACTTTTTCATTATTCACTCATGCACATTGCATTCCGGGACGATCATTTAAGCACGGCGATCGCCCAGAATGGAACACGACTGCAAAAAGAGATTCGATTTCGAACGTCGTTGAAATGGAATTTACTTTCCAGTGAGTGTGCGAGACCATCGGATTCGTAACGATAGAATCCAACGTTGGATTTATGTATCCGTGGGTTATTTTCTGTGCAGATATTACGCGATCGCTGCACCGTTGCATTACGCCGCATTAGTATCACCTCGACGCGTTGCAGTTGGCCTAGCTGCATCTTGGACAGGGGCTCTGTTTTTGTGCGTGCTGCCCTTCTGGGGCTTGGTACCGCCTTACAGGTTTGTCCGTCGTCTGACAAATGATCTGTAGACTCTTGCACGATTCGATGAATATTGTTTAACAAAAGTAGACAGAGTACAAGTTACAAGTTTCTTTGTATTTAGCTACATTTATTTGGCAATGAATAATATCGTAGATTTATATAAAAAAGAAGCACGTGTACAACCAGTATCTTGTAACTTGTCCTAATTCATAATGATCAATTGATACGTTGTTGTAGAAATGAGCCCCGATTTATTGAATTTATTTGATTCACTCATTCGCTCCTTTCGTAAGTTTTGCAAATATTCTCGTCTGTTTAAGATTCGTGTTTTAAGAAACGTGTTAGATCTCGCTGGCAGCATTAATAAATTGAAGATGGTTGCGTGATGAATGTTTGGTGCAGTCCAAATAGCGTTCCGATTTCTTTATTCAAAGCAATATTTCATCCTACTTGCACCCTGCTGTAGCGTGTCAAGGTTGAGATTAATTAGATTCCATTTAAAATTGTTGAAGATCTTGCAAGAAGAAAAATAATTTCTTTGAATTAAACTAATCTAACTTTGAATAGATTCCAGATTTTTTTGATTTTTATTCCACGAAGTGATTTGTTTCTAGTTGATATATACCAACATACAGTATATAAATGTCTTGAATTATTGAAATTAATCTACGATAATTGATATAAACGAAAATTTGCTACATAAAATATGCTGTCCAAAAAAAATATCTTTTTTTTTAAATCTATCTTCCTTCGAATATTATCACTTTCTCTTCGAATATTACACAGAATGTCCCAAACAATTGGGTCAAGCGGTAGTTTTAAAATAGCAGAAGGTCAGGTTCTTTGTTCGACGAATGAAACTCGGTTCCAAAAAATTTTCTTATCACCCACATTCTTCCGCTTCGGTTCACCTTGCCCTTCCTGTACAAACTTGTTTCTATACTAGCAGATAAAAGCATAACAACACTCTCTAAGCTTGTGTGGGCTAAATCCTTTGTAAAATTAATTAAGTTATCAGTGTCATTGAGACATCGAAGGGCCACAACAAATAGAACTTTTTAATTTATCTCGATTTCTCAAATTTCCTTGAACGTAAAGTACAGAATAAAATCAAATCAAATACCGTGAATTTTAGTATAACCTAACGATACTGTTCGACGGGATTTCATAAATGATACATCGTCCATTGTTATCGTTGATTATTTTCTATCGCCAAAAAAAGAAAAAAAAAACAGCGGGCCAAGGAAAAATTTACATATCGAGATGTTCAATTTATCTTCTGACCTTGAAATGGTTTCGCTCAGTTGCACGAGATTGTTCTAGATCCCTATCCGACAGAAAGCTACCCTAAATACCCAATTTTACACGGTCCTGAAGCAGAAGGGCGACAAAGAATTAAGTGTCTGCTGACTCTCTCTGCAGATACAGTCCAGGACTGGGCTGCTGCGCGCCGGATTTCGGCAACGACTCCTGGGGCTTGGCGGCGGCGCTTTACGGGGTGGTTTACGCGATTCTGGGCCTGGCGCTGCCCGCCATCCTCGTAACTGTCTGCAATTTGCGTGTGCTCGGCATCGCCCGTTACCATCGGCATCGCATCGCCAGCGCAATTTACGAAGTCACGCTCAGCGCCCAGGCGACCATCACTCATCAACGGAATCCGTTTTTCGTGCCGACTGTCACAGCACCTTCGGTCGTCAGCCCGCCTCGCTTTCACAGCGCGGCCAGGACGGTTCGTACATTCTCGTGATCTCTCTGTTTCTGTTTGCATCGCATAATTCCACCATCGTGCTGATACAGCGCGAGTAGACGTGCGACGACGATTTCGCATGGCGAAGCACATGCGTGCGGCAGCAAGCGATCTACGTAATTTTCGTAAAGAGTGGATTTCCAGGTCAGGTTTGAATTAATTTCAAATCAAAGCTGCGTGTTTTCCAAGATCTTGTACTTGGATAATTAATTTGGCAACGTGTCCGCTAAATTTCAAAAATCCCGTCCTTCGTTTTGCCCCGATGAATTCGTGACTTTTCATTTTCACCGGCCAAATAAATACCGGTTGGTAGAAAATTTTGTTGATGCAGCGTGAAACGCTATTACGCGAAACGAGGAATATGTTTCCTCTAAATTATGTCGGATTAATTAATAATCTCACGGGCCGCGAAACTCAATTCACATTGGTCGAGCATTGTTCCAAAGGGGAACGGGGAATTATCAAAGCCGAGACGAAAATTTTAATCACTCGCCGGATAATCGCCAATAGGTTTGATCATCCAATAGGTTTTAAATCAATCGACTCGATGGGAAAATGCGATTTAAAATCCCACCCAGGAATTTCTACGGAACGATGGCAAGTTACATCGATCGACGGTGCGCTTCGGGACGATTATTTACTTTGGCATTACGTTCAATTAACTCTCTGGGTACCTTTCGATTTACCTATTCGAATTAACAACGAACAAACACCCTGAATGATCTATCGTTTTCGCGTTAATCTTCCTCCGTAATAACCCTCTGACGATCACAAATTGATGGTATAATTCTATTTAACGAGTTCCTTTCATCCGCTCGTTTTACAATACGCGATTTAATTGTTGTGTGATTGAAATTATTCCACAGAGTATACACGTAGCAACAAGCTGGCATATTGAATTTCCAGGTAATGCAACTGGTTGGTTCCCTGTACTTGCTCTATTTCCCGTACTGCGGTCTTATTCTTTGGGAAGTTTGCGACGTCGGTAATAAACCGCATCTCTATGATCATCCGAAAGTTGCTTCATTGGCCTCGCTGCTACTCGCTTGTTCACCGCCTATCAACGGTCTACTATACGGCCTGAAATCGCAAACACTGAGGCGATCGGTTCAGAATTATTGGAGGAAGAAGGCGACCAAGTCGGAACTTCAACAAGTAATGTTGCAACGATTTGAAATAACTTGAAATAACGTCGAAATCTGGAGATCTAGATATCGCAAACACTGAGGCGATCGGTTCAGAATTATTGGAGGAAGAAGGCGACCAAGTCGGAACTTCAACAAGTAATGTTGCAACGATTTGAAATAACTTGAAATAACGTCGAAATCTGGAGATCTAGACTTATGACTCCAGAGACAGATGCTTGATGCGATTCTATAAGAAATAACTAAACAAACGGATCTTTGCACGAATTCATATTTTAAATAACAGAATATTTTTATAACAAATTAAGTTCTAATTATACTAATTAAGAAATAACTAAACAAACGGATCTTTGCACGAATTCATATTTTAAATAACAGAATATTTTTATAACAAATTAAGTTCTAATTATACTAAACATATTTTCGTATCTTTTTGTATTATATGTATGCACCCTCTGCAATCTTGCATTTTCAGAATCAGTAGAAAAGAAATGATATTTCCTTTATAATTAGCGAATGTTGAAACGTCCTTTCGTTCGAATTTTTCTTTCTAAAGATATATTTCTTTGGGATGCGCATGATCGACAAAAGGGCCGGAATTGATCAGTGAACAATTCAAGATTCTGTCTGCAATGAATCCATGCAAATTGAATCCCCTCGGAGATCAGTGGCTGCAAAANCCTCTGCAATCTTGCATTTTCAGAATCAGTAGAAAAGAAATGATATTTCCTTTATAATTAGCGAATGTTGAAACGTCCTTTCGTTCGAATTTTTCTTTCTAAAGATATATTTCTTTGGGATGCGCATGATCGACAAAAGGGCCGGAATTGATCAGTGAACAATTCAAGATTCTGTCTGCAATGAATCCATGCAAATTGAATCCCCTCGGAGATCAGTGGCTGCAAAATTTCACTTTGAAACTACTGATATTTCACGTGAAAAGTGCACACCATCATTTCGGCGCAATGGATTCGACGGATTTTAAATTCCACTTTGTGAAGAAAGTTCTTGAAATTATTCAATCCTCCACTAAATCTTTTTCTTCGTAACGAATGATAAAAGAATTATGCAAACCGACAGCGGCACGCGATTCGTTCAATTCGATCGTCTTCAGAAAATTGTATTTCGCTGATTCTCAAGCATTCCCATGAATATTTATCATACATGAGCGAAAGAAGATTTTTCAATTGTTTTCCATCTTCGTCGATTCTCCATACTCTAGATTATAACATACGTGATCTCTTTTCTCGATCATTTTTAAATAGTTTCAATTTTAGAAGAGAAATAAATTTTCAATTTTCATCGTGCTCCTTAATCGAAACATCTCGTAAACTAAAGAAGAATGAATTTTAATCATTTCCTTCGTCTTACTTAAAATTGAGAGATAACATTCTTCAGATATTTCAACATATCTTAAAATTATAAACGTAAAGGTTAAATCTTTCTCTTCTCTTCTTTTTTTTTTCTTCCTTTCTTATTCGTCGATTCATTGATTCTTTTTTATCAAGTTTAATAATCGAAATGATGGAAAAATTTTAATTTAGGAGATCCAAGCAAGAACACCGAGCGCAGCAGGATCGCGAAGACCATCCGGAAGCGGAACTGGCTCTTTCTTTCCATTCCCGCCATTGCAGCGAAGGCTCAGCGAGGCTCTGCTGGCGCTGGGCTCCTGCAGAACCGGAAACAGCTTCGATAGCAATAATCTCGGTTTTCATCGAAGCAGGTTGCAACCTGCCGCCTCGTGCAATACACTTCGAGTACCTACTTCCGAATCAGGTTACAAGTCGCAAGTTTAATTTTCACCTTTAAGTTTCCCTAATTTAAAACACTCTGAGATCTCTGAGATAAAATTAGAAATTAATTACTCGTCCTAATTCAAATACAATCCACGTTGTCATCTGACTCAATAATATCAGTCAAGTATACCAGTGGTTCCCAACAACGCCAAAATAACAGTGAATATTTTGCATTTCTTTAAATGAAAATTTAACTTTCTAATTTTTTTCTATCGTGGATGCCACGTTCGTTGGAAGTAACGTCAAAAATTCATTTTTTGAATAACAAAAATTATGTGTAACAGAGATTTTAGAGACGTTTAAGTGGGGCATGGCCAAAAAAGGGCTGGGAACCACTGTGTGTTAAGGTTTCAATATTATTTGTAAAATTTCTCTCGGTTAAGTAATGTAATTATGACGTTAACTTATGCACGCAGGGGAAAGCAGCAAATTAGTTAGGTCTAGCGCGAGTGCAGCTAGCCTGATGGGTCCTCATTACAGAAGCGACTTTATAGGAGCGGACGTAAATGCCGGCTGTTCTATAGCAATGAACGAAACACCAAGGAGGAGTCCGAGGATTCTTATAACGAGGGCTTACAGCGAGGATAGTCAAGATGGAGGTAGTCCACTACTGAGGAAACCTATTCTGGCCAATGCTCTTCCGTGCGATAGTATGCACCGTTCTACTGTTTTTTTTTTTTTCTCTTGAGATTTGTTAAAAGTCGTTCTCAAACAAGTACGAATTGTGACGAATTGTGTATAGACGAAAACAGTGTACACGATCGATACATTATTATAAAGTTTCAAGATGTTGATTCAACAAACGATCTTTAGTAAAAATCGGTCTGAAATTTTAACTTTTTTATAATTTTTTTTATTGAATCTTGAAAGAGCTAACAAACCCGACAAATGCATCACCTTTTCACTTATACAAAAGATACGGCCGATTTTGTCAAAGATCAGATATCGGATCTTTGAACCTGTTTGCCCCAGAACGGAGATGGCGGCATTGCAGCACCGGAAGCGACAGCAGCACTGGAAGCAGCGAGGCGAGTGTATGGACGACGGGCGTCGCGCAGAAACTCGCCAAGGCCAATGCAAAAAGTACATCGGACATGTGGCCGGCATCGAAGAGATTCACGCGGGGAAAAAATTTAGAAGAGGGAGCGCTTCTAGTTGGCGCCAGGCCGAGCAATAACAGCGAGAGCAGCGATACCACGGACACCACGGCTACCACAACCACCACCACCACCATGCCCAGTAAGCTGACCGCCATGGTAAGTGTGCGATTTCGACCGGTTGAAACATTTTTGCGCGTTGCAATGACCTGCGTGTATGCAGACGAGATGTGTATCCAGCCTTGAGAATCCTGCAGCGCAGCGTGCAAAATCGATGACTTACTGGCCAACCGGTTTTTCGTTACCGATGATCGACAAACGATATTTCGAATTCGTTTGTCGCGAATTAAGAACAAAGGGATATCTGACAAAATTAAAAAATCGCACAGAACGTGGTGCATCCACTGTCCACTGTAAAATTTAAACGTTTCGCCTGTGGAAAGCACACGTTTTATTTGATTATCCTGTCGATGCATTCGTATTCGAATAGAAACGTCGCGTTAAAAAAATGGAGACACGCAGAATTGTTCTCCATGACTTGAAAGAAAAATAATTTATTTACAACTATTCGAAAAAATACATACTTTCTTCGTTTTATAATTTTGGCATTGTCATTGCAAAATTCGAGGTCTACGTGCAAATTTTGTTGTAATAAATACTCACAAAAAATCGACGTTATTTCGCCGTCAATTCAGATCTAATTTAAGGCAGATTCGACGTCATGCGCATGATATTTGAACGACACGTGAGTGTTAAAATGATCGTGTAATCTACAATTAAAAACAACAAAAAAAAAAAAAAAAAAAAAAAAAAAAAAAAAGAAAGAAAGAACGATAAGTCACGATCACTTGCATATAAACCGACTGCGGAGAATTAGCCGCTTGTTACGTAATGTTCATCGTAACTATAATAATTGTACGCAGGAAAACGGTGGCTATCGGGAGAAGGAGAAGGGAAAAATAAACGGCGGCAAGAAGGAGAGACAGCAGCACAGCGAGAGCGATAACAGTTGGAGCAGCGTCGATGAAGAGATCGAGCCGAAGGAAATGGCCGACAAGAGTATAGAAGAGGATAATTTCGAAGAGAAGATCGAGGAGGAAGCGAACGCAGAAAAGTGCAAGCAATTGAGGCGGAAATCGAAAACGATTCGCAAATCGGACGTACCTCAGAATTACAAGGAGGCTGCGCAACGAAGGCCCCTTCTTACCTCGTCGTCTTAAATTCGGTTCAATCGATTGTACCTTTCTCACTGTTTCTGATTTATTATCGTTTCCCCCTCTCCCGCTCACGGAATGTAATTTAATGACCGACACGATCATTTTTCAACTTCTGGGAGCCGGCTCACTCACAATCAGTGAAGCAAGAATTTTTTTATCGAGCGCCGAAGACCCGAGAAGGGAGTGTTATTTTTTTAAAATAAAACGTCGATCGTCCGCGTACCATTTGGTAAAAGTCGCGGAAAGGAAAGCTAGTCGTATGCTCGATATCATTCGCAATGTATCGATATATCCTGAAATTATATTTTTATACTTCTGCCCCACCCCTGACAAGCCGCGAGAGAAGCGTTGACGAGGAGACCGTGGATTTTTCGCTGTAATTGCAGTCAGATTCTCTATTCACCACCATACACGTTAATTTTCTCGACGAAAAAAGAACTCGTTCGTCCCGTGAGAAGCCCGAAGGAGGGACAAATTGTTTCGTCCTCGTACGAGCGTCGCGCGACTCTCAAAGAAAGTTTACGCGTGTGAGGAAGCTCGTTGTAATAATTTTCTTTGTCACCTCGCGACAAAAGTTTCGTAGTGGATCTCTCGGCGATCGCTGGCTCGCCTGTAGGAGAAAACTTTGGCGACAAATGACCGTGACACCCGAGAAAGTTCTCGCCACGATAAGAAAAAACTCGATTAAATCGACGAAAGATTCCGAGAAACGATCCAACCGATTTCGGGATCGTTGGCTTGTTTCGACGAACAACAGTGTCTAGTGTTAGGGCAATCATTTTTTCCCACCGTTTTTGCTGATGTTCCTAATTCACGGATTCGTGAAAAACAGAAGTGTATTTAATATACGATGACAGTTGTATATTTAACTGTTTAAGGTTTGAATGATTTGACGAGACGAATAGATGATATATTTATCTATGGATAACAATTTCATTTCGTTTCATCAGGAATATTTGCACGCTCAAAAGTTTGGAGCGTAGAGTTTCAAAAAAAAAGAAATAACGAATGTTTTATTTGCGATATTTTAAAGCATTGAAATTAAAATTTTGTAATTTTAAACGATATACTCTTCTTGTTTGCTTTTCGAATTTACAAAAAAAGAAAACAAAGAACTTGCTCCAAACTTGTGAACAACAGTATATGTATATATTTAATCTTGTTGTTAAATATAAATATTTCTGATAGAAAGGAGTGAAAGTATATTACTAAAAGTATTAAAAGGTATTCAGATATGACTCAATAATTTCTAACTTTAAAGAAATTACCATTTTGTTAATTTTCCAACTCGTACAATTGAAAGAATTCCCTGCGAAGAGTCTGGACATTATAATTTGTACAAACGACACGAACACATGATTTGAAATCGATCGATTCTCAACCTTACATCTACTTTTATAATTTTCACTACACCGGTGTTCAATTCGTACCAATTAACAACCATATTAACATTAAGTGCATTTCAAACGATCGGACGCAATGTTCGAGTTTCTATGTTCTAACAAATCGAAGAGAGTATATTTTAACAATGAAAGAAAAAAAAAAATCTTATTAAAAAAATTCAACGATGCAGAACGTCACTTGAAACGCGAAGCAGAGAGAATACGGAATGTTAAAGTTCGAACTTTAGGAATCGTGCATGGGAGTCTTATCGAGAAGATTCAATCACCGAATTGCGTGAATCAATTAACGAGTTGACGCGAGTTTATTGATAGTAAACGTTGATACGATCACGTGGACGAGTAATGATACACATGAAATAAAAAGTGACGAAACAAACACCTCTTACTAGCAAGTTTGTACAATCGTGGCCAACCGCTGTGTCTGAACACACGGTGGATTTACCCGCGATTAGGTGTAGCAACAGTCACCTAAAAGTTAACCGATATTAATGTTGCTGGTTATTGGAATTGATGTTTCGAATTTTGTAGACGACGAGCGAACGATGCGAGTGCGTGGATGAGAGCGTGCATGCGAGTGCGTGGATGCGTGTACAGTATCGAATTCAAACGTTCTCAAATTTTTAAGAATCGTTGAAACGGAAGAGATAATTATTTATTGTTTTCTAAGCTGTGCAAGCGAACGTTAAGGAAAACTTTGGATGGGAAAGATGTTCGATTGACAATTAATTTGCAACATATCGATGAAATTTCCTTCGGTCGTTTCTATTCAGATATTTTTTCCACTAACTGTTTTCACGAGGAAAATCTGACAACATTGCGAGAAACGGGCGAAATTACTTCCGAGAATCTTCGTGACAAGGAATCTATTTATACTAAATTTTCTCGATTTGAAGAATCGTGATGAATGCACCGTCATGTTCGTCGTTTACGTAACGAGCCGAACGGAATGCATTTATGTTGCTTTCGAATTTGTCAATTAGAACATAACTGAAGCTGGAAACTCGTCGTTTGTTGATCTTGTTGATTGAGCAGAAGTATTTTATCATTCCGGCGCGAAGAACTTTGTCGGGTACCGCGTGTTGACATTAATGTTAATGGTATTCAGATATCGCGATCTAAATGATGTTTGAATGTACGTCGTTAGTGCAAAATAAAATCGAAAAACGTTCTGAAAAATATCACCCCTATGTTTAATTGTTTCTCCTTCAGATTCCATCGAAAATTAAAATAAATCGAAAGAAAATGATTCAAACTATAAAGCACCGCGCATCCTGTAATCTTCCGCTTTTAAATTTCCTCTGAATGCGCAAAAAATCTGCAATCTAATCATTAGTAACTCCCCTCTAGAAGCGATCGTACCAATTATTTTCTTCTTCGTTGCTGCATTTCATGTTTTATCTCACTTCTTTATTTCATCTTTGTCTGCTTGTTAAAGAAAAGGAAAAACCGATAGGACGTTATTAGCAAATACTTGGGTAACGACGGCACCGTTGCGCAGGATGTTAGAGTTCATCATTTAATAAGGCATTCAACGATATCATTAAATTGAAACATCTCCTGAATCATTATTACAACCAACGTTGCGAAACTTCGGTCAAGGAACTTGTAATAGATTTTAGCGAAAATTCCTCGCAAGATTGTTTCCGTTTCATGGCCGACGGCCACTCTCTCAAGGGTTAACTCTCGAAAACTCGTTTGTCCCTCGTGCGAACAAGTCGCAAAATTAATTTCAAACGGTAGGCATCATCCACCGAGAACCATTACGAAATTATCTTCTCTCTACCGAAATAATCGTGTGTGGAGGAACTCGTGACGAAAATGATTGCTGTAAATTTTTCGGAGATAATCTTCATTCAGATATCAGAAAGAGTTAAATTAAAGACGCTAAGAGTATTCTTTCCTCCTAAACGAGGAATCGATCGTACCCTAAATGACGAATCTTTAATCAGATTTTCAGAGAGAATTCAGAAATAAACAGCAATTGAAAGGAAATGACGAACCAGTGACGAACGTTTAAAATTTCGGGACAAAAATTTGTTCCGTTTGGTCTGGCGGTCATCTTTCACGATCGAGAAAGTCGAAGAAGGGATCTTTCTCACCGCGGGGATCCTCCCACACGGAGAAAAAAGGCGACGAGCTTGCAGGCAAAAAACGTCACGCACGTGGTAGCACGTAGTTTCGAAACAAGGGCCTCCTTTTAGAAACCGGGGTCGCCCGAACTCGTAATCCTGTCCCCCATCGTCTGGAAGTTCAAATAAGGGGAACTAAATTTGATCGCATGAACAAGAAACGACAATCCCTTCTCTGCCATCTGTACGGATCGGCCGTCGCAGCAAACACGTTTCGAGATGTTTTCGTGGAGAGTTGAACCGACAGCCGACCGGCAATCCCGACCGGAGGAGCACTGCGTGTTAAACCGTATACCGGAGCGACACGCGCGTTCGATGCCTCGCGTGACAAGATCCGTACGTCGATCTACTTTTATGGATAAACTGTGAGAGTTGTCGCGTCTTCTTACGAGTGAGTAAATCGTCGAGAGAAAATGACGCGGCTCATTTGACTCTGATTTGGAAAGAGAGGACAACAGGTGCTCGGGAAAAGATACAACAAAGATCGAACAAAGTTTTTACGTAACGGAAGGTGACCCTCTGCCGCGAGTCACAGTTAAACAATATAATAACGTTTAACAATAGAGGAGATAATGATCGAACGAAGCTCGTGCTAGAGATTTGATTTGGGTTTGTGATCGCGCGTAATCGTCATGGGAATCTTTCTTCGGCAGATTCGCGGCGCACTTCTCCGAGTGCTAATTTCAATTTAGAATCACGCAATCATGCGCGTGATCCTAACGATTTTCACGTTATTACCGTGCTAAATCTTAAACGCGTGGCTACCTCGTACACGCGTCGCGGTCAACTATCTTCCTCATAAATATGAAGGAGCACCGTTAACGTTCGATACGTGGTTTTGCTTCTTCTTTCTTCTTTTTTTTATTTTTTTCTTCTTCGACCGCGTTCTTGTCATTTATTTTCTGAATTTATCGAATTCTCAGGCTGTCTCGAAACGACACAAATGAATCACATCGTGTGACGATCGGTGAACGTGACGCTTGAAAAGTTCGTCGAATTAAGGAAAATATAACGAGCTGGCGAGGATGACGAGAAGAAACAGCTTGGCAGAAATAGAGGAGGAGACGCGAAAGGAACAAAGGTGAGGTGATAGACAATCTATATTACCGAATGTCGCAATAGGGAGCAATTTTTTTGTACGAAAGATATTACATAAAATAAAGCTTGGGTCACTAAAAATGGAAACATTTTGTCTGACAGTTCGGTGAGTGATTTAATCTGCAGTTTTATCAACGAACGTGACCGAGCAATGAAACGCGAAATAAATGAAATAGTTGGGCAAACGTGTCGTGCGATTTCGTTACTTTGTATTTCGTCACTTGTTTTTGCTGAATCACATTGTACAATGCTTAGCGGTTCCTATAATAGCTACAAATTGTCGCAATTGCACGCCACTTCCCGATAGTCCACCCCGCTAGTTCTACGACCCAGATATATGTACAATTTCTCGAAGGGTGTTTAATTAAGTACTGTCGCGTTAGATGAATCTTCCTTTTTTTATACTTTCCCTTTCGTCGTACGTAGAAACGAACAGATGAAAAAACACTATGATGGAAATTCTATAGACATTGTTAGGTATAGGCCAGCACAATCAAATATCCTTATTAAATTTTTTATAGTTCTCCAGATGGCAAATACTAGATCGTAAAATAATAATATGAAATTTTTAACGTGGCAATACAACGTGAACGTACATAAAATATTTTACGACTGTCGCATGGTTCTCGTGGTTTAAAAATTAAACAACGAGGCCTATTTTCCAAGAATATTTCATCATTTCAGATTCGCTCGTTTTCACAAATTTCCTTCTTGGCTAAAACAGCCAACTAGAATGACTTATGAACGTACGCGTGATAGATAAAACTATATCTCGTAACCATTAATCTCGTTCAAGTAGAATTCACTCTTCCCTTCTGGACGTGACGAGTAAACGTTGCCAATAATTGCAAAGACATTCGAATCGCAAAGACAATTCGTTCACTTTGTTTTGTCGGATTTTTAAAATCGCGGACGGTACGCGTGGCACGTGACACTGTCTGAGAGCAATTCTGCGCCAGCGATGCGAAACGCGCAAGCTCAGATTGATTTTCTCTCTGGTCAGCTGGTGCTGTTCATCTACGGACGATGCGGTTAATCTGTCGCACGATTTTCGGTGGACGAATTTCATTGATAATAAAACCGACATGGCCGAAGAGTCCGCGATAAAACGAGACAGATGTTCGCCGTGTGTAGTCGAAAGTCGAATGTGAATGGTGATCAGAAATCGTCTGCCTCTGACAGTAAGTGTTGAATGGAGAACGTGTGTCGCGAGTGGTGGTAGAGACTCATAACGCAATTTGTTCATCCGAGTCGTCCAAAGGTGGCGATAGTTGTTCGTTTGGCGTTATCAGAGATGTCTGATATCTCTGTTGATAACGAGCAACACCGTTGAAATGTTACATTTTATGATTCCTGTTTGTAGCACCGAAAAACCATGACCTCCTCACCCTCGTCCAGTACCAGTTCCGCGTACGCTAGTACTGACGATATTCGTCAGTACTACAGCAACGATAAGCGAAATTTCTTCGATACGGACGACGTCGGGACAGCTCGACTATTACGCTCGTACTCACCTCATCGCGTCAAAGCGAGAGGATTTCTCGCGAGATTGCGAATCGACAAGTGAGTCACGTTTTGCGCAGGTTCCCGCGAGTTTGAACAACTTGGTGCCTGCGCGTCCAAGATTCGAATTTTTTTTATCGAATACGCGAGCTAGATATCGTGAGTAGTTTATGTAGAGCATGTAATACGTGTGTAGATTATTTTTTCTTTTATTTGTAATTTTTTGGTGTCAACCTGTTAACCGAATCATCTCTTAGTTAGAAACCTTCGTCACGGATTAAAAGCAACAGAGAATTGTAAAGTCGAAAGGTAGCAAAAAAAAAAAAAAATTTCAATCGTCAATGTCGATTTTAAAATATTCGCAAATGTAAAAATGTAATTGGACAAAGAAAGCGTTAAAAAAAAGAGGGAATCTATAAACTAAAGAAATTATCATGTCCGAAAAATTGAAAACCCTAACGATGAATTGATATGCCTTCTCTGGTTAACAGGTTAAGGCATATATGTACACGTAAGTGCATGTGCGGATTTCTAGCGGCAAATGCAATTGCACATAACCTTCGCAATGAATCTACTTTCACTTTGATGCTGATTCGTTTATAGCTATCATCGATCAAGATCTGTTCCACATGTTCATGCTAGAAATAATAGATGTGTCATACATTATTGCAAAATTGTAGCAAACAATTGTATGTAGAAAAACTGTTCACATTACGAAATTTCTTGAGAAAAATAATCCATTGATTAACAATTCCTTTGTTAAAAACTACATGTCATCGCTATTTTATGCTTCCAGCAACTAAAGTAGCATGAAAAGTTACCGAACGTTTTGCAATTTGTATCACGAAAGCTTCCTACAAATCCAGTAAAATGTAATAAATAATGATCCCAACACATTTGTCATTAGAATAATTGAAGTTGACTTTAATTTTCGTATTTCCTAATCAGAAGTTCCAAACGCCCTCTTTAAATTGTGCCCTTTGTAAAATTGTTAACAGCCATCATGGAAAGATCTAAATAATGATTAATTTAATTTCGGATGAAAAGCATTAGAAATTAGTAAAATTGAACAGTAATAAAATTAATGAAATTTATACGTACTGCGCTGCAAGTATAAATTATCAAACGATTTAATTACAAAACTATTTTTACTACATATTTATTTATCGCTTATTATATATTCGTTTTCGATATTCGTTCTTTACTATTCACTTACTATTCTCGATTCATTTGGTGAATTTCCTACTTTCAGGTCCTATATCAATACAAAAAGTATTATAATAGCGGGCGTGATATTAGCCACGGTAATTCTTTCGATAATAGCGATCTGCAGTATTTACGGGGCCAGTAGGAACGTTGAAATTCAAGAAAACGAAGAAATACCGCCCGATCCGGAAACACCATTACCTCCGTCATGGAGCAATCTGAAAACTTTCAAACGCGCTGCTGTTTGTGCGGATGGTGCACCATGTGCCGTCATTGGCAAGTATGTGGAATTATATCACGTTGTTGCACAAAGTATCGAAAGCATTAAACCACACTTTTTTTTAAAACATAATAGTTCCTTCAGAAGTGAAGGAATTGATCTGTCTTAAATCAAATTCAGGAAAAACTCACAAGCAAAACAAAAAAAAATATATATATATATATATATATATACTTTGTACTTGAATTTAAGGGTTATTTCACAATGTTCTTAATGCCTTGATATTTTCTTGCAGTTCAATTCTAGAAAAAAATGGCTCGGCGGTGGATGCGACTAT